>JANAVB010022241.1:165000-247470 GCA_029216955.1 Iris pallida | reverse complement strand
CTCCAGTTGACTAACAGCAACCTGGGGACCAAGTCCAATACTCTGGAGCAGCCTCCCAGTCTACATTTCGGGGATCTAGAGCCCCAGTTCAACCTGTCCAGCCTGCAGAGCCTAATAATGGAACCTTGGTGGGACTCATCATAGAATTGCTTACCTCACAATATGGTCACGGCGATGCCCTGCACCAGACAGTACAAGATGCTATAGGCAGAGTTGGTTATCAAGGGAACAATGCAGCAACAACTTCAAGCGCCTGAACCATCCTTTATTTAGCGGAACTGAAGATGCTATTGCTGCTGATGCTTGTCTTCAGGATACAGAGGTTATCCTGGAAGCAGCTAGGATTCCTGAGGATGAGAAGGTGGACGTTGTGCGCCTGCAATTATTGGACTTAGCCCGCACCTGGTGGGCGATGCTAGCGGTGGGTTCGGCGATGCCTGTCTTATGGGCGGTATTCAGCGACAAGTTCCAGACCAAGTACTTCGACGCAGTAGTTCGGTATGATCTGCAGACGAGATTCACTAACCTCAAGCAGATGGGAAGGACGGTCGATGGATATGCGGCCGAGTTTTCTAGACTTAGTCGGTTTGCTCCTACCTTGGTGGCAACCGAATTGGACCGAGCCCAGCGATTCCAGCAAGGACTCCACCTAGAGATCATTATATCAGTGAAGCAGTTTGAGCACCAGACGTTTGATGCCATCTTGCGAGCAGCAAAGAGGCATGAATATACTTCTTAGAGGATTGTAGATAGAAGCGGAGGACGGAAGAGGTCTCATGGGCAGATGTCCCAGTCATCAGCACCAGCCCCGACAGCTAGGGCTTTAACAATTGGAGCTCCTAGGAGGGCGACCACATTTTTATCGGTTCAACACTCAATATCGACGTATCCTCAGTAGCAGAAGCATAAGCAGTCTTTCGCATGGGCTGCTCTCATTGTGGAAAGCCATGACATGTAGTATCAGAATGTTCGAGAGCATAAGGATTGTGCTTGGCTTGTAGGGCACCGGACTACAAGATAGGGTCCTGTCCGAATAGAGCCAGTTTATCATCATCAAACCTAACCAGTCCATCGGTTAGAGGTCCAGCACCAGTACAGCAGTAGCAGTACCAGCCTTCGAGTCCATTGCTGCCTTAGGCTCAACAGTATGCCCAGGTTCAGATTCAAAAAGGCAGAGAGGTCACCAGCAGAGGGACCAGCACCAAGAGGACAAGGTCAAGCGACGGCTCTGACCGTGGCAGAAGAATTTGCATCAGGTGAGGTAGTGTTTGTACTATTCTCGTCAACTCTTTTCCAGTATCAGTATTATTTGATTCGTGTGCATTGTATTCATTTATGTATGCACGATTCGTAACACGGGTAGGACTGGAGCCCGAGTCATTATCAGTAAGGCTCAATATACTTATTGGTAACGGTCTTGTAGGGGTAGATAGAGTCTATTTCTCGTGTCGAATTATAGTTAGCGGTAGAGAGTTTCCTGCTAGATTGATAGAATTTCCGATGGCCGACTATGATGTGGTCCTAGGAATGGATTGGTTGAAGGATCAATACGCAAAAATAGACTGCATATTGGCAGGATTATTTTTGGTATTCCAAGCGAACCAGAGTTTTTATTTTCCAAAGGCGAAGTAGAACCTTCTCCACCAGTATTGCGGATGGCAGTAGCAGAAGCAGTTCAATTTCCCAGAGTATAGAAGAGTTTCCTGATGTGTTTTCGAAAAGCTTCCACGTATGCCACCGGAGAGGGAAATTGAGTTCACCATTGATTTGCTTCCAGGGACGGCACCAGTGTCAGGAGAGTCTACAGAATGGTACCATCAGAGTTAGATATCCTATACAAAATGATTGAAGAACTCAGAACCAAGGGATTCATTCGTGCTCGTGGATAACCTTGGGGAGCCTCGATGCTTCTTGTGAAAAAGAAGGATGGTACGTCAAGATTATGTGTCGATTATCGTACCTTGAATTCTGTAACAATCAAGAACAGATATCCCCTACCAAAGATAGATGATTTATTTGATCAACTCAGCGGGATAACAGTATTATCGAAGATTGACTTGCTGTCAGGGTACTATCAGATCAGAGTCAAAGAGCAAACATCCCAAAGGCAACATTCAGATCTAGATATGGACATTGGGAGTTCCTTGTTATGCCATTTGGAGCGACCATTGCGTCAGCCGTATTCATGGACCTCATGAATCATATCTTCATACCCTATTTGGACCAGTTCGTGATAGTGGTCATAGACGACATCTTGGTCTATAGCAAGAGTTAGACGGAGCATGAGCAGCATCTCCATGTAGTTCTTCAGATTCTCAGGGAACACCAGTTGTACGCGAAGTTCAGTAAGTGCAAATTTTGGCTTGATTGCATTTTGTACTTAGGTCATATCACTAAGGTAGAGTGGAAGTTGACCCCCAGAAGATAGTGGCTATAGAGACATGGCCAGTACCTAGCACCGTCGCAGAAGTTCGGAGTTTTCTAGGATTGTCCGGCTATTATCGACGGTTTGTGTCAGAATTTGTTCGGATGTGCAGTTTGCTTGGATAGCAGAGTGTCAGAGTTCATTTAAGAAGTTGAAGCAAGGATTGATGACGGCCCTCATTCTCACGCTTCTATATGGGACTGGAGGATTTTTAGTTTATTGTGATGCTTCCGGCAGAGGATTGGGATGTGTCTTGATGCAGCATGGTAAGTAGTAGCTTATGTCATGTCAGCTTCGTGATCATGAGAGTAATTATCCAATCCACGACTTGGAATTAGCAGCGGTGGTTTCGTACTTAAGCTATGGAGGCATTATTTGTATGGAGATCGGGTGGAGATTTTCACCGACCATAAGAGTCTTAAGTATGTGTTACTCAGAAGGATTAACATGCGTCAGAGAAGATGGCTATAGCTACTGGTAGATTATGACATCAACCTGCAGTATCATCCTGTGAAGGCCAACTTAGTTGCAGATGCGTTGAGCAGAAGGGCAAGAGCTTATTTTCTAATAGCACAACCAGAGTTATTAACAGATCTTCAGAAGATGGAAATAGAAGTAGTTCTTCCAACCAATGTGACATTGATGGCCAGCATGCAAGTTCAGTCTAGCATAGTTGAGAGGATCAAGATGGTACAATCAACAGATTCTAAGCTTCAGCGACTCAGAGCAGAGTGTGAAGCAGGACGAAGACTAGAGTTATGTATTCACGAAGATGGTACTCTCCAACATGGGAGGGGTCTTTGTGTACCCAGGGTAATATCAGACAGAAGATCATAGCAGAGGCTCACAGTTCTTAGTATTCAATTCATCCTGGTGGCACGAAGATGTACCGAGACATCCGTCAGCATTTCTGGTGGAATGGCATAAAGAGGGAGATAGCCCGGTTTGTCTTTCGTTGTTTAGTTTACCAACAAGTTAAAGATGAAAATCAGAGACCAACTGGACTTCTTCAACCTTTACGATCCCAGAATGGAAATGGGAGCACATTACCATAGATTTGTATCTGGGTTACCTAAATCCCCAGTTGGGAGAGATGCTATCTGGGTTATAGTTGACAGACTCACCAAAGTAGCTTATTTTATTCCTTTCAGGATTGGTCAGTCAACGGATCAGCTGGTAGAGATGTACCTTAGGCAGATAGTCAGGTTGCATGGGGTACCAGTCAGTATTGTATCTAACAAAGATTCAAGATTTATATCGCACTTTTGGCGGAGTCTTTAAGAGAGTTTGGGGACTCGACTCAAGTTCAGTTCAGCCTATCATTCGTAGACAGATGGTCAGCCAGAACGCACGATACAAACTCTAGAAGATATGTTACGATCATTTACACTCAACTTCGGTGTTTCGTGGGAATATCACCTGCATCTCGTTGAGTTCTCCTATAACAACAGTTTCCAGGCTAGTATCCAGATGGCACCCTTTGAGGCCTTGTACGACAGAAAGTACAGATATCCGTTAGTATGGAACGATGTAGGCGAGAGGCAGATGCTTGGTCCAGAGATGGTTACACAGACTATCGAGGTGGTCAGACAAGTTAGAGATCATCTTCGAGTTACACAAGATCGTCAGCGCCAATGGGCCGATTCTCATCGGCGCCCTCTTGAGTTTTCTATCGGCGACCACGTATTGCTTAGGATCTTGCCTACCCGTGGCATCATTCGATTCGGTGTACGGGGAAAGCTTAGTCCTAGATATATAGGGCCGTTCGATATTCTCGAGCGAGTAGGTGATGTGTCCTATCGTCTCGTTCTTCTGCCGTCGTTACGTGAGGTACATAACGTATTCCATATATCCCAATTGTAACGGTACATCCCGGATCTGAGCCACATCCTTAATTATTCGAAATTGGTTGTTGGTACCAACCATTCGTATGAGAAAAGGCCCGTATCATATTGGACCGAAGGAAGAAGATACTCAAGAACAAGACTATTAGTTTAGTCCGTGTTGCTTGGGGTCATCAATCCTTGGATGATTCAACCTGGGAACGTAAGGATGATATCCGATCGCAGGTTATGCCATTTTCGTGTTTATGGGTTCCCTAGATCTTTTGGTGCTGTCGGGATGATAAATAATGCCGCGCGTACGCCCGCGCGTATGCTCGTGCGTCGTGCTTGCGCGCAACGTGCGTCATGGGCGATTTTGCCCGCGCATAATGTGCAACATGCGTGGCTGCGCGCCCGTATGATTTTTTGCCACACGATGTGCTTGCTCGCAACGTGCATCGTGGGCGATTTTGCCCGCGCACAACGTGCAACTTGCATGGCCGTACGTCCGTGCAATTTTAGCTGCGTGCCGGCGTGCCGTGCTTGCGCACAACGTATGCCGTTGGCAATTTTTCCCTCGCACAACGAGCAACTTGAGCGGCCGCGTGCCTGCACGATTTTCTGCCACGCGCCCGTGCGCTGTGCTTGCACGCAACGTGCACCGTAGGCGATTTTGCCCGCGCGCAACGTGTAACTTGCATGGCCGTGCGCCCGTGCGATTTTTTTCTGCACAACGTGCGCCGTGGGCAGTTTTGCTTGCGCAACTTGCCCGCAGGTCACTCCAATGTCTGTTTTTGCCTCTTTGAGCTGTTTTATAGCTAAAATCTTAAAAAACTCAAAACATGAAATTTTTAGATCTTTTCCTTGGCATCAGAATATGTTACTAGCTATTTTATGCAAGTTTCTTTTATTGATGATAATGTAAGGATAGTACACAATAGTCACCTGCTAAGGCGCACTCTTAATAAGTATCAAGTAACATGATAATTCTTGATAGTGACCCATCGTGGTGCACTCTTGACAAGTAACTTGACATGATAATTCTTGATGGCGGTCCATTGTGATGCACTCTTGACTTGATAAAGTAATCTAACATGATAATCTTGATATGCTATTGCGACGGCTATCTTGACTTGCTAAGTAACTCTTGTCGTGACACCATGGGTGTTTATGCTTATATAAGCTACATGTCTCATCTTGCATCATGTATAGGACATGGATTCCTAGTTACCATGGTCAGGAATTCATACTGAATCTGACTAGGATAATGACTAGATTGATCAAGTAGTCCATGAAGAGCTTTCTCGGCTACAGGCAGTCCCATTATCTGGACGCTTTAATTGGACTTGTAGCCTACCATCGAATGGGGCACATTTCTAGCATACTGTCATGTGTTGCACCCCCAAGTCACCTAATCCAACTCTCTCAACTTGCAGCTGGATAACCTGGATTAATTTTGTAGGGCTTGTGGCTGTTGGAACATCTCAATGCATTTTATTAGGAACTAGGCTTGTGATAACCCTAGTTAGTTAGAGTATTAAGCCGTACTCATTGCCTGGCCATGATTGATGGATAGAGTCTAGTCTAGTCTTGCCTAGACAAGGCTAATATATGGTTACTTCAGCCCGTTACTGTTATGCTTTACTTATTCGATAATTGGTTAGAAACTAAGTTCTGTTCAGGTGAAGGGTTACAACCCCGGTCCTTGTTTGGTTGGGTTCTAACATGGTTACTGGAATAGTCCTTTAGTTATCTGATCGTTTGTCACCCTGTTTTCTCTAAATCATGTCTTTCATTATCCTTTATGTATCATGTGCTAATATGCTAGTTTTAGTTCTTAAGTGAAGCCTCCCTTGTGGTACTTACTCTTTCTGGGGTCTGACCCAGCTGGTTTTGTATGGCTAGATTTTAGAGTAGCTCTCGAGGATCTCCTGCCTTCCATCTAGATGGTAAACACCAGACGTAATCTTGGCAATGAATGGGTTTCTTATTTTTCTCTCCTACTTAATTGTAAATATTCTTTTGACGCGTTTAGCCGCCGAACAAGTGTTAGCTCGTGTTGAAACTTTAATTTCTGTCTGCCTACGGGCTGTTACATGAGTGACAAATCCTTGTTCATGACCATAAGAGACTGTTGGCATGTAGATAAACCCTCATGCATCTAGACAGTCGTGACCGTATATCAAGGTAGATTATACTTCAATGTTCGTAGCTGGCTATGTCTGTCCCCCGTTCTCCAATATTCTGGTTCTGGGGCGTGACAATATCGGCAGCAGATAATCCTTCTTCTTCTTCCCCTGCTGAGACAACATTGTCAAAGTCAGAAGCCAAATACCAAACTGCTTTCCATCTATATAGTCCATAGTCTCGTAAACTAATGATGAAAATGGGATATGATCTACAAAAGGCCTCTAGTTTGAACCATGGAAAGGGATCTCCTGTACCTCTTTCCATGTCATTCTTACAACCAATCTCGGGTTGGTTTGGCTTGCTGGACAAACTCTCCATCCTGCCAAAAGAAACCTTCCAGAAATAAGATCCAGACAAAGAGTTGCAATATGGTGTCCTTTGATCCTGTATCTGAAGAAGAAGTCTTAACTGGTACCAGGTCTGGGAAACCTTACCTAAGAGACTATTCAGAAGGTCAAGAAAATCCTGCTCCAACTCTGGAGGCTCCTCAAGCACCATCTTCTCCTGCTGTCAATGGTCCATCATCTTCATTACCTCTAATAGAGCCAACTCTTTCCAAACCAACGACAGTCGACAAAGGAAAACAGCATGTCCGTTTTGATAAAGTATTGAAGAAGACTCCAACTTTGGGACTTGAAAAGTCGTATAACTTTGATATACTGGCTCAGCTAGCTAATACCCCGACAAGATTGTCAATTTTTGAGCTACTACGTCTTTCGAAGGAAATTGGAGAAAGATTGAGTGAAGCTTTGACGCAAGATGATACTTGTCTAGCACTTCTCAAGAAGCCAGAGGAAGAGCCTATAACATGCCTTCATTGTCATAGTGTGATGGAACTGATGCCAAACATCACCTTTACACAAGATGATATATTGTTAGAAGATAATCGTCATGACCGACCCCTCTACTTCACGGGATATGTCGATAACATAAAGGTTGATCGCATTTTGATCGATCCTGTGTCTGCACTTAGCATCATGCCAGAGACTCTACTAGATGCATTGAAGATTCCTGTACACAATCTTTCGACAACCATCACGACAATCTTTGGATTCAATTCTGGAAGAAGTGAACCTTTGGGAAAGATCCGCCTGAAAGTTCAAATAGGCAATCTTCGTACAAAGGTAACTTTATACGTGATCGATAATCATGGTTCTTATAATGCTTTGCTGGAAAGACCCTTCCTGTATGAGCATAACATTGTACCATCCACTTTACATCAATGCTTCAAATATGTGGACGTCAATGGAGAAGTCCAAAAGGAAGCAGCTGACCTATATCCTTTCAAAGGTATTAAAGTGTATTATACGGACACTCAGATGTACAAGGAGGAGTTTATGAAAGTTGTATTGACGATGGATAGTGAGGAAGATCAGAAACATACTACAAAAGATGTTCTCATGATCCCCATCAAAGGATGTGCTACTCGTCCCTCTTCTTTTCAGACATTGACTAATATCTTTCTCTCATAACAAAAGCATCCTACTGTAGAAAGGGAACAAAGGGAGCTCACCTTTTCTGAGCCTCTTGTTATCGACCATTTTCGTAATAAACCTTCACCTTCTCCTTCTCCTCTCTCTTCTCCTTTCCTTTCTCCTTCTCCTCCTCTGGTAATCAACCTTACTAAGCCTTCTGTTAAGGATAAGAATCATGTTATAAATAATGATGTACAAATCAATAAAGTAGCATCTCCTTTATAGTATATTGATGTTCTTTATCATACTCGA
Organism: Iris pallida; assembly: GCA_029216955.1. NCBI lineage: Eukaryota > Viridiplantae > Streptophyta > Magnoliopsida > Asparagales > Iridaceae > Iris > Iris pallida. The sequence goes on along the minus strand of JANAVB010022241.1, from coordinate 239,305 downwards.
TGTTATTTAAAAATGTTAAATAACTTCGAACCACTTACCATAGGAGCAGTTGAAGCTTCCCAAAATGAAGTATTGCTCGAGTCAATGCAGGACTCCTTCTTTTTCATTCCTTCTAGGATGAAAGATGAACTTCCTATACTTTTAGTAAAAAAACGAAACAGAAGATCACGCTCGATAGTGAAGAAGAAAATCACGATAACGGAAGACTTCAACTACGTCGTTATAGTTAGCAATAGAAAGATATCATTCAAAAGATGGGCTCTAATTAAAGCTGGTCTCAATGGCGACAAAGGAAGGTGAACTCCTATTCGTATTCCTGCTCCAAAAGGAAAATCACAACAATACTACAGCAAAACAAAGCTGGAATTAGGTTATACTTCACCAATTCCGACTCCAGAAGCCTCCGAATCCGATGAAGAAGAACGATCTAACTCTTCCGATTCTCTCTTATGGGATTCAGACACCAGTATAGGGCACGTCCGTCGAGTGACTCTATCTTCCAATATGGTAACTGCCAAGTTCTCAGAAGATGACGGAGGGCTTTATCGAAGCCCCTGAATCTGATCCATGGGCACAAAGGATGGATACTCAATGGGAGTTTCGCTTTGAGCAACGTAAGCCACCTAATGAAGATCAGTTGGTTCAAGTCAATGTTGGAGATGAAACTTCCCCAAAACTAATATTTGTCAGCAAAAGCCTCCCTAAAGCGGATAAATAGGATTTGACCCAACTCATTAGGGAATATATTGATGTATTCGCTTGGAGCTATGAAGACATGCCGGGATTGGATCCTCAGATCGCTACCCACATGCTCAATATTTTGCCAAATACGAAACCAATCAAGCAGCAACAATGTCGGTTTCAGCCTGACATGATGGATGCCATAGAAGCTGAAGTCAAGAAACTTATTGCCTGCGATTTCGTCAGAGAAGAACAACATCCAGACTGGGTGGCTAATGTTGTCCTAGTTTTAAAGAAAATAGGGAAATTTCGAGTCAACATCGACTTCAGAGACCTTAATAAAGCTTGTCCCAAAGACGAATTCCCTCTTCCAATCACTGATGTCATGATTGACAATACTTGTGGATTTGAACCTATGTCTTTTATGGATGGATTCTCAGGATATAATCAAATCAAGATGCATCCAGAAGATGAGAAATATACATCTTTTCATACTCCTTTTGGAGTCTATTGCTACACCGTCAAGCTGTTTGGTCTCAAAATGCTGGTACAACTTATCAGCGAGCCAGGAGTACTATCTTTCGTGATCAATTAAGAAAGACTGTTGAATGATATGTTGACGATATTGTTGTCAAAAGTCGTCTAAAAGAAGACCAGATTCAAGACTTGAGGACTATTTTTGATCTAATGCGCCAGCATCAACTCAAGATGAATCACACCAAGTCATTCCTGGGAGTCTCTAGTGGCAAATTTCTTGGATTCGTTATTACCTCTAAAGGTATACACATTGACCCTGGAAAAATTAAAGCCATTCAAGAGATGCATCATCCACGCAACCTAAAAGAGCTACGAGGATTCGAGGGACGACTTGCGTATATCAGGAGATTCATCTCAAATCTCTCTAGACGTTGTAGACCGTTCACTTAACTCCTGAAGAAAGGTGTGTCTTTTATTTGGACTGAAGAATGTCAACAAGAATTTGAAGACATAAAGCGGTACTTAATGAACCCTCCAGTTCTAGTGCCTCCAGTGTCAGGGATACCCTTCCTAATGTATGTTCGAGCAATGGACCATTCTTTATGTGCTTTATTAGCTCAGAAGAATAAAGAAGGTCATGAACAGGCTATATATTATCTTAGCCGTACGATGATTGGAGTTGAGCATCGATACACTCCAGTGGAAAAAGAATGTCTAGCTTTGATGTTTGTTGTTCAAAAGACGAGACATTATATCACTGGCCAAACTATTCATGTTATTTCTAGAGTTAACCCTCTCCGGGTCCTGATGAAGAAGCCCAGTACACTCAATTCCAGGCTTGTAACATGGGCCATATTGTTAGCATAATATGATATGGTTTATGTTCCTCAAAAGTCTGTTAAAGGTCAAGTACTTGCTGACTTTCTAGCAGCTCATCCAATTCCCGAAACGTCTAAACTCTACGACGAGATTCCAGACGAAACTTTAGAGTTCAACACGATTTCAGAAGAAAGTCTTACATGGCGTCTATTCTTTGATGGTGCATCCAGAATTGGACCAAAAGGTGCTATTATTGTTGGAGTTGGAATCGTCCTCGTCTCACGAGAAGGGTTAGCTATTTAAAGAGCTTATTCTTTATATGAGTCGTGTTCCAGTAACGTGGCTGAGTATAATGCCCTACTTGTCGATCTTTAGTTGGCTAAACAATTAGATATTGAGTATCTTGAAATTTATAGAGACTCCAAACTGATTGTCAATCAAGTTAGAGGCATATACGAAGTTCGACATCACGATCTGGTTCTATATCATGTTGCAGCGATCATGATGGCTACTTCATTCAAAGGCTTCTTTATCGAGCATGTATGCCAAGCATGTAATACGAAAGCTGATGCACTCGCTAATCTTGCAGCAGTATTAGAAATTCCAGTAAGAAGGCAACAAATGCTCGTCATCACTAACAGAGAGTTATTTTGTGTCGAGAATAACTTAAATATTGAAGTCAATAACCCAAACATAGAATTCAACAATTCAGTTAAAATTTGTACTATCAGTAAAGATTAGAGGACTCCTTTCATAGACATCGTGGTCCATGATATCTTATCCAAAGATCCTAAGGAGGCTACAACAATTCGTCGACGGTCACTCAGATTCAATTATAATCATGCAACAAAGACACTCTACCGAAGAATATTTGACGGCTTACTCCTACGCTGTCTCACAGGAGAGGAAGTAAAACAGATACTTCGTGAAGCTCATGATGGTGTTTGTGGCGCACATCAACCTGGTCCTAAACTACAGGATCATATTCGCCGTATGGGCTACTATTGGCCATCGATAATATCCGATGCAATCGAGTATGCAAAGAAATGCCGAGCATGTCAAATCTATGCTGACTTCATCCATCAACCCTCAGAATTTCTTTACCCGACGGCAGCATCTTGGCCCTTTGAAGCTTGGGGCATGGATGTCATCGGTCCTATCAACCTTCCCTCGTCTCGAGAACGTCGGTTCATATCGGCCATAACTGATTATTTCTCAAAGTGGGCTGAAGCTATACCTTTAGCCGAGGTCAAGATAAGCAGCGTTATCAATTTTATTAAGCATCATGTGATCTACAGATTCGATGTTCCTCGACAAATCATTCATGATAATGGGACACAATTCATCAGTCAAAATTTTACTCAATTTTGCAATGACAACAGGATCAATAATATTGCTTCTACAGCTTACAATCCTGCAGCTAACGGGTTGGCAGAAGCATTTAACAAGACCATCATCAAACTCCTCAAGAAGTTTATTTCTACCAACAAAAGGAACTAGGGTGAAAAGCTCGAAGAATGTCTGTAGGCTTACCGTACTACTATACGTACTCCAACAGGCTGTACACCTTTCTCTTTGGTATATGGATGCGAGGCCGTTTTACCATTGGAAATCTAGATCCCGTCCCTAATAATTTCCATTACCAATGAACTCACAACCGAAAACAATGATCATCTGAAACTTCAGGAGCTTGAAGCGCTTGACGAGAAACGGCTTCTAGCTCAACAACATATTGAGTTATACCAAGCTCGTCTATCAAAAGCCTTCAACCGCAAAGTCAAAGTCCGAACATTTCAGAAAGGATAACTAGTACTAACCGTCAGATGTTCAATGACTATGACGCACATGAGCAAAGGCAAATTCGAAGCGAAGTGGGAAGGACCCTACATTGTAAGCAAAGTTTTCTCCAACGGAGCTTATCAATTGACTAATATGGATGGTCGAGTCGCCATGATGCCTATCAATGGCAAGTTTCTCAAGAAATATCATGTTTGAAGACAAGGAGATATCAACACAGAAACTCAGAATGTAAATAAAATTTCTTTTATTGCATAATTCAAGACAGAAGGAAATACATAAAATTAACGAGGACCAGAGCCATCTTGATTGAAAATATATTTCGTAAGAAGCTCGAAGACATTATTGTCCGATGACACTAACAATTCACATGCAGCTTTCCTCATAGCTTCTTCCTCGACAGTAATCCTAGGCTCCACCAGTTTGGCTAGAATGCCCTGCTTCTGTCCAAGGACAACAGAGCTTTCTCCGACTTATGGCTGAGTAGGCGACGGAGGCTCGTCAGAAGGAGTGTCGAGGGCGGCCTCAATTTTTGGGACGACTTTCACCTCCTTAGGCATCTCTTCTGAAGATATTTGCAAATGAAAGAAAAGAGGTGAATAATGCTCTCAAAACACTATTTATAGACAGAAAAGACAAACATTCTGTCTCGGGAACCGAAGCAACCTTTCCTCGAAAATGCATGTTCTTTCATTCATCTCTTTTGAATAGGTCTACGTTTATTGTCTATCTCGAGAGCCGAAGCGACCTTTCCTCGAAAAGGCATGCTTATTCATTAGTCTTTTCATCTCTATTCATTTCGTGAATGGGCCTACAGTTATTATCGTTTATTTACTTTTTCTTAAATAAAGCCACAAGATAATAAATACTCAAAATCCCAGTGGAGCCTATCCGAATCATCAATTTTGTCTTTTGAAACCCAGCAATTTTAAAAGATATCTTTACTTTATGATAAATCTGTATTGTCACAGATATCATCTTCTTTCCTGTCTTTAAGTCCCAGCAGACTTGAAGATCATTAACAGAAAAATGAGTTCACGTCGACATTACATCTGGATTCTATTTTCTATATCATCACATCAAAGTAAATCATAAAGAAGAGAAAAATCATTCTTTATTTCCCTCTTTAAAAATATAGATACATCTTAATAGAAATCTATTACATCTCGGATTTCATTCTAAATTTAACAAATGAAGGTCTATTACATCTTTGGATCTTCATGTTGGTGCCAGTTTCCTGTCGACTCGACCTGAAGCAGCGAGCAAGGCAACGAAATCAACTCTGGTCTTCTCTCTGAGAAAGACGAGAGGAGAATCGCAGGGTGCAACAGCTCGAAGAAAAGTTGCAGTCAATACAACTGGTGAAGAAAAGATGACCCTTCGTGAGAAGTAGGAATGAGATCACCCTTGTGATACGATTCCTAATTCTGTGTCTCCACTGTCCAACTCTCATGTATAAAGGCCCTTCCTACCATTTCGAGGAAGCCCTTTTAAGCATAAAGAGTTCTGAGCTCTCTGATGTGTGTGTCAAAGTTGTTCAACTTCATAGCATCCAAGATCATCGATACCAATTCTGGGAATTTTTGTCAGTTGACCACCTGTAAACATCAGAAAGAAGGGGAAAATACAGTAAATGTTCTTTTCTTCTCGCAAACTATTTATATGGAATTGAAGCTGAAACATTATACGCGTCTGTAGGCGTATATTTCGGAAAAAAAAACACCACGTGTTGTACGGAAGTTGATATATCAAGACAGTTATAAAACAAAGCTCATATATGCCTAAAATTGAGATGTGTCAACACAGTTATACGATAAAAGTTCAAATGTGCCAGGATCTATAAAGTCAAACAGTTTTCCTTTTTTATAATAAAATAAAAAAAAGAGACAGACACTACAAGGCACTATGGCTATTATGTTAAAATGACAATCTCATAACACGTCATTTCTTCTCCCCACCGTCAGCCTGACACAAAGTAGCACCCAACTCCTCTATATTGTGGATCCCCGAGCGATACATTAGACGGAGGAATCTTTCCTTCTGTTCCAGTGTTCCACGATCTTCGGAAGACAATGGCCCGCCTTGGGAACGAGTGAAGACTGCTCGGGTCAGCCTAAAACAGTTCAGGAAGTTCTCCGCCTTCAGGGATGGGTCAGCTTCCAGCAGATACGCCATAGGCACAGAATTCGACTTCTCTCCAGAACCTCGCCATCGACGATGAGGTTCGCCTTTTTTTTCATGCTCTCCTTGGATGCCATGAGAATGAATAAGGAGGAAGGATTGCAACCTCATTCCTATATATACAGTGAAGGTCGGCTCTCGCCGACTCTTTGTCTTCCCAATAAATGGGTGCGTAACACTTAACGAGGGAGAAAAGAAAAAAGATGTTTCAAAAAAGAGCGCCCCTTAAATAGGTTAATCGTTGGGTTGCGCAAAAAAGAGCGCCCCTTTAATGATGTGTTCAGTCAGGTTGCGCAAAACTCACATTGTGCCGCACTCAGCTTACACGACCATCAGGTTGTGCAACAATCTTGTGTGTCGCATCTGGTCGTACAAACGTGTCAAAATTGTGTCCAAAAGAGAGCACAACCTTCGAAATGTTACACAACACAAATGGACAACAACCGAAACCCTAAAGTGGGTGGCGCAAGTTATGGAGTTTGCCCAACTCTAAAAAGAGCGGGCGCACGTCGTCAGAATCAAGACGAACCCTAAAGTGGGTGGTCGATGATCGGTTTATAGTCAGACACTTACCCTCTATGGCCAGGTTGGCCGTCTCTCGGTGTGACGAAGGCGGAGCTTGCATGTATGGTTCGGCCATAGTCGTTCCTTTCTCAGCAGCGGAGTTCTTGAGTGCCATTGCTGTCGATCGATTCTCTCAAAGGTCGAGGAAAAGGAGAAAAAAGATAGGGTTTCTCTTGAGCCATTCTAAATGATGTGAAGAATAAAAAAACTCCAAAAGGGTATGGCTATTTATAGCCCAAACAGTTACGTAATTTATGCTGAAGAATCGGGCTCGAGTTGACTGGCGCAACTCAGACATTAAACTGGCGCAATCCAAACAAAACAAGCATAATTTAAATTATTTCAAAACTTTGAAGTATTTTCAATTTTTGAAAAATTTGAAGAGGGTCTTGTAGAGACTAAAAATTAAGCAGCGCCACCCATTAATGTGATCGATCTTCAGATGGCGCCAAATCATTATGTTGCGCCAAACCATCAAGTTGCACAGCATCAGGTTGCGCCAACATCTGGTTGCGATGGAGTCAGGTTGCGCGAGCACCATATGGCGCACTTCCTCGAGAAGCTGTAACGGCATCATCATTGCCTGACAAACTGACAATACGGAGATTAAGGAAAATCAATTCGAATCTCGAGCAATGCGGCTCTCGAGAAGATTTTATCAGCATGTAATTAATGTTGACAGCTGGTTCTTGTAAGTCATTGTGTGGCGCGAGAATTAATCAGTACAGCACAGAAGACCTAGTCAAAGGTGCCAATTGTTGAGTTGCGCCCATGCGCAACCTGACTAGTTGGTGCCACATGATCAACTCTTATTTTTAAAGCAGGGTGACATGGCGCACAAGCCACCAACTTCACAGAGCATGCTCAATACACTACCCACGACCACGTGCATCTCAATTAAATGATGCCATGCGTCCACAACAGTTTGTGCAACCGTTCGTGCAAGTCGCTACATTGCGCCCACGTACAACCTGATGAAGCTCGCGCAAAATAATCAAACAGTATTAAGAATAGAGTGACGTGGCACACAAGCTACAAACTTCGTATATCATGTCCACTATACTGTCCACAATGACGCGTATCTCAATCAAACGATGCCACACATCTACAGCTGTTAGTGTAACAGTTCGCACAAGTGAACAAGAGGCGCGCAACCTGAAACGCACGTAACCTAGAATAACTACTAAATAGTTATTTCATGAACTCTATAAATAGAGTTTCAAATCAATCCCAAAGGATCAAAAATGATCATAATCTCCTGCTAAAGTGTGGTTGCATCCTCCAAAGGCTCGTATTTTCGATATCACATCGTCCAAGGGATAAAGTGATCGTTTTCTGACCAGATTCCTATAGTTGTACTTCCCTAGAAATAGATTGTACTCTTGTACTCTTATACTCTTTTTTTTTCTAAGTTTGTGATAAAGATTTTTTGTTCTTGCAAACACTATTTATTTTCAAATGGCAGACAACAACCATTTAATAGGCTTTCAGGTCCTATTTTGACTTAATTAAATCTATCGATGCAAACCTAGTCCAACAAATTCTATAAGAGCCTTTTCTAGGGTACCCTAACCTAATTCGACCATTTTAGATTTTTTTATGGATTAATATGCAGCCATATTAATTAAAATTTATTTTAAAACAAACTCTATATTCACTTTCCTAATTTTGATCCTAGTAAAATCCTTAGAGATATATCATTGTATATCTTTAATTGGGGTAGCAAATTTCAACCAAATCTCACCAAACCAAAATTAAATTTCCCCTAAATCCTTTTTCCTCATGTAAACTGGTACCCCTCCCTATAATTTGTTTGATTATCATATATATAAATAGCCCAAAATCGAGAACTACCCTTTTATTTCTCATTTTCACACATATTTCTACCCGACAGAAACCCATTTTCCTGACCACCTCCAACCCTTCTATCACCTTCATCTTGACCCAAGGACACCCCCTAACACCTCAACAACTTTTTGAGAGACATGAAGCCCCGTTTGGTCGGTACAAATCATGGAGGGCACTAGATGTCGACCGAAGTTGTGTTGAATTCGTCACAACAGGTATGCTAACTTGTATACGAAGTTTCATATTCTTTCTGATGTCCGTTTGTCACGAAACCAAAGCTAACTTTTAGATCTACGTGTCTATTTTGATCCCAATCAGACATCCACGTAGTTCAATAAGGTTTGTCTGGGACGTCCATTTTACGAACGTGTGTCCAGGCTAAACCAATTGTCTTATGGGCTATTTTTTTGCAACTTGCGGAGCACTTCAACTACTCTAATATTTTTGTTAATACTCTATAGATGCCATTATCCATCCAATATACTTTTGTTTCATCCGGTTGAGGTTTCATATTTTAATAAAATCTGTATTCATTGTGTTGTTGTCAGAACACCGAGAAATGTAGGACTTGGAACCCTATGGAACTATGCTAGAAAGATTGTTGTGTTTATTTTATCATGAAATTTTTATTTTAATACATTTTACAAAAAAATTTAGAATATTTATTGATTTACAATTAGTTTTTTCGTGTGTAAAACTATTAAATAAGTCGATAAATATTTATGCCGGAACAACATGAGACTTGGATACCTATTTTTCTATTAATAAAATAGAATACATTATTATCTAATATTTATAAATATTTTTCCAAAAATAAATAATAAATATTTTAACTTTATAAACATATTACTTTATCATATAGATTTAATACTATATATGGTAGGTTGAGTTAAATTGGTAATATGACTAGTATAGTAGAATATAATAATTAGGTCTATATATGGTAAGTCCAAATATGGTATGACATAGACATGTCATTGGTAGTTAGATTTATTCTATTCTATGTTTACGTGGCAGTATGATCGAGGATCCCGTAGTCGGACCGTTGTATACGAACATGGAGGCTATATGCAAGTGTACCTTGCTAAAATTTTAGTACTTTCTTATTTTCTTTATTTACCACATATTTATATATTTTATGGATGTAGGATTATTTGATACTTAGCGTCCGATTATTATTCGGGTGCGGATGTCAGTCTACAGATATTGGGTATCGAAACTACGTATGGCGTTGCATTTTATTCGTGTCTCATTGACATGATAGACCAAAGGATACTGATACGATTGATGATATGCAGTCTAACGTGAGATACTTATGGTTATGGACTCTATACTAGCGTGTTACTTGTACTTGATTTTTTACTTGACTTGACGTGACATAACTAGATAGTTCAAGAGCATATGGAGAGGGGGACTCTACCAAAATATCCGACCGTCTAGACTCATGATCATGCTTCCAAATTTGGGACTTAGTTATTTTACTCCTGACCATAGTCTCCGTAGCCGAGCTATGGTATTGTTTACGCGGTCGCTCATCGGTATCACAACACGGTTTCATGGGTGATTGCCAGTACGACTGGGCCTGGTATTTGGATTGTCCTCAACTGCATTATCACTTAGAAGGCGTCCTTCTACATTTATATTTTCTTTTACTATTATTTTGGCATATATATTATATACCTTGTTCTCTAAGGACCTGGTTATCTCTCAAGGTAGTTGCTTATACAGAGAAAGTTTGCTGATCCGTGTGGTGTTGTTATGTTCGACTTAGGTATATATTTGGTTGATATCTTTCTATATTCATCCCTTATTATATTTATTTCCATTACTTATTTTGCTTGTATGGCCGACTTTTACAAGTTTTATTCTTTAACATAAGCTTGTCCAGGCAAATGTAATAGAGTCGGGTCCATTTTATTATATGTTGTCTATTCTTGTGTGCTTGAAAGATCTGACATGCTAATACCTAACAAACATTAGTGCACCTGGTCATACGATAGATTTATCTTATGTGGATTGAGATATAGAATTATACTAGTAATATAGAGATATAACTACCATACTTAGACAACTTATACATGTTAGAGCTGGGTTGGAGTCCAATTGATACGTAGCTAGCAGGTATACGCTTTCCTAGTCCTACGAATTTTGGGACTGGGGTGTTACATACCCACCTTCGCTATTTACCTAGTCTTGTCAAGCATGGATTCCTATCTTCTTCCAATAAGAATTCTCCAATTCTTAGCCAAGCACGAAGTAACTATTCTATATATGGATAAAAAACTACTAGAGATAATACTAATGTAGTTAAACAATATAGTTGCAGCAATGGTACATGTGATAGGAACACTCCCAGTTAGCTCCCTAATTGGTGCGATAACAAAGGCCTGACCATGCGACTGTGCTCCATTCTGATGTCTGGCTCTCTGGAACTAAACCTCATGTGGTGGCAAGAGTGGTCCTCTCTGGTGCCCTCCTGGTGTTGGTGGTCCCGGGGCTTCCATCGCTATAGCGAGTGGCTTATGTCTTAAAGGTAATTGTCTTTGATCTATCGGTAGTGCTTCGTCGCGAAGCCATGGACACTCCCTCTTTTAATGCTGGTTCAATCCACACCACAGGTATTGTCCGAGCCTCATCATGCAATCCCTTTGAAGATGTCCCTTCTTGCAATAATACTGGCAAGTCGGGAGCTCATTCATCTGGTACGGGACTGTTCTTTGCTCAATATTTACTCAGGTGCATCTGATAGGTCTTCCGTGTTGTTCTTTTGTTGGTGTCGCTGCAGTAGTAGTAGGGCGCTTCGAATGTACTAGGTCTTTGTTGATAGCCTCCTGAAGATGGGTTTCTGCTAACACCTTGGCGTACGAAATTCTAGACTGTGATATAGTGTATCTCTAGAGCTCCTTTTTCAATCCTTGATGAAACATCCATGTATTCTCCAATTTGTTCGATAATAGGATAGTACCGAATGTACTGAGGCGACTGAATTCTATATCATACTCGTCTAGGGTCATATTTTCATACTTGAGATAGAGGAACTAATCGTAGAGAGCATCTCTGACTGTAGCTTGGAAGTATTTGGCCTTAAAATACTCGAGAAATTATTCCCACTTCTGGTTTCAGCCTACATCTTGTTCGATCGACTCCACTAATGATGTGCATTTCCTTCAAGCTAAATTCGTCTAACCGTCATCCATAAGTCTGTTGGCAGCTACGAAGCATCCAGAAGCTTATGTGTGCTGTTCATCCCTCGATGATCTAACTCTAGTGTCTCCTTCCTTTCATATGGTTTGGGTTTATCTGTCGATATCCATGAATAGTGTCTATTGGCCAAGCGGGTACCGTTACTAGTGAAGGTACTAGTACAGGTGTTGGTATGGCTAGCCTCTCTATAATCATCATTAGATTCTGCCTAATAAATTTCGTTTGCTTCATCTGTTACTACATCTGTTGCGGCATCATGGTTTGGAAGAATTGAAACATCTGGGCCTGAGAATTCGGCTAGGGCATCTGAGGCATCGGTCCATAAGTCGGTTGCTGCGGGTACGCTCAATGCGGCATCTGGAATAGGAATTAAGGTGGTGAAGGCAAAGGATCCCCATTTTATGTCTATGTCTGCAAGGTCTGACCCTCCTGTGGTCATGGTGGGAGGGCTGGAGCAAATCCCACATGAATTGATGGAGTTGTTAGATTGGTTGGAACCTGCCCAAGGATATGGTCCCCAGGTGTAATTGGAGTCCTGCCATCAATAGGAGTGGCTTCATTGGTCGGTCAACTCCATAAGCTCTGCGTCTGTTGTGCAATTGCATTTTTCTGCAAAAGAAATGCTTCTTGCAGATTGTACGAAAACAAACATGACGCATGAGGAGAGAATAAGAATTTGGATTTCAAAGGCGATAATTCAACAAGTGGATGATATTCCTAATACTCCTGAATCATAATTACAGGCTCACATTAGTATAATAACGTAATCAAAGCGACAATCTCAACCTGCATCGGCCACTACTAAAACATGTCATACCCTAGTTCTATAATTCATAGGAACTTAAGACATGAGCATGTCAGTTGTATGAACTAGAATAAGTATCCCAATTTAATAGACTTACTCCAGTCGTATTATGTTTTACCTAAAATACACTGTCATAAGAAAGTCTATAATCTCCATAATCACTATAATGTCATCCACAAATCAAGCAACAATAACACAGACATAAATATGATACATGAACTGATATAAAATTAACAAAGATATAAAATATCCAATACAACTGTTCTCTCCAAAAATAGTCTAGTGGAAATATATCTGCAGGAAAAAAAGGTACAATGCTAGAATAAATAAAGAACTACTGAAAATAAAATATAACCAGCCAGAACATCGATTAACTATATAATGATGCTCATGGCTCTAACTGCAGCATACCCTAAGCTCAGAGAAACTGCTCGAGCAACACCTCTAATTCCTTAATAATATAACATGTCTCAATCCCCGAACCGTAGACAGTAGGATACAAACGCTCATCCGAATCTGGAAAAGAACTAGGTCCTCAAAGGGACGTAACAAGATATAAAAAGAACATGCCAAATAAAACATAATAAATATAAATTAAGAGCTAACAACCTAAGTGAATGCAAATCGAAGACAACTTTGGACGTACGGGTAGGTGATAAGGATATAACACCGAAACGTAGGTCGGGGTCGGATCACGAGCCGATGCCTATAACAGGGAAACAAATAAACTCATAATTGGTGACACATAAAAGGCTCATCACTCTGCAATCTCCTCCAAAGACTACAGAGTCTAAAAGGGTGTCCAATACGCCTACTAATAGTCTTCCCCGCCCATGGACTTGCATAAGTCATATCCATGCCTCGAAAAAATAGTACCTCAATCCGGGTCATTACGCTATACACCATCTAACTCTATATGTACCGACACACTAACCGCTCGCACCGGTTTATATATATATATATATATATATATATAATATATATATATATATTATATATATATATATTTTATATATATATATATATATATATATATATACAAGTGAATTGGCCTTTCACTACAACAAAAACATAATATACGTTTCAAACGACACTATATATATATAGTCGTTTATAACATATAACGTGTTTTTGTTGTAGTGAATGGCCAATTCACTTGCCCCGACCAATCGATACCATCAAGATTTCTACATTATCCAATTCTAACTCGGCCATTCCAGCCGGTAGCCCACACCGTACTTAGGAACGGGAATGGGACATTACATAATAACATAATAATAAAAAGTTTTGTCAAACTTAAACAAAAACCCACCTCTAATGAATAAAGAAGGAAACTTCTCTTTATATTCACTTTTAGCTCCCAAGTCGATTCCTCAACATAATGATAGCGCCAAAGAAGTATAACGAAAGGAGCAACACAATTCCATAATACTTTTTCCTTCTGATCCAAAATTTAGACAGGCACCTCCATGTAAGAAAAGTTTGCTGGTAGTTCCAGATGACCATAGTCTACCATATAACTTGGATCATTCATATACTTCTGTAGTTGGCAATATGGAAAATATCATGAACTTCAGCCAACACCACAGGTAACATGATTTGATAGGCAATTGGTGCAACTCGCTTAAGTATCTCAAATGAGCCAACAAATCTTGGGCTAAACTTGCTGTTAGAAACAGATAATCGTCCACCATAAACTCTCATCTTCTTCGATAAGTATCTACATAACTCTTCTATCAACTTTGTGCCACACGTAACTGCTCATTAATCATACGAATTTTCTCGACGGTCTGTTTGACCTATTCTGTTCCAAGAATTTGTCGTTCAGGACTTCATATCAAAATATCGGTGATCCTTCCTTATTTTACTATAATGCTTCAAACATCACCATCTGAATACTTGACTGATAGTTGTTGTAGGAAAACTTTGCCAGCGATAATAGGTATCCCAACTTGTATTCTAATCTAATGCACTAAGTCGCAACATATCCTCATGAATCTGGTTCACTCTCTAAGTCTGGATATAACTTTGAGGATAGTATGCGGAACTAAATTTCAACCGTGTTTCCATTGTCGACTACAAAAATACGATAAAAGTTACCCATCATGGTCAGATAGTAAAAAATTAGCACCCCATGCAATCAAACTATCTCATCAAAATAAGGTTGAGCCAAATGATGATGTTCCAAGAGACTTTAATTGTGATAAAATGTGCCGACTTGGTCAATTGATCCATAATGACCCAAATCGTATCATTTTCTTTCCGCGTCTTCGGTAAGCCTACCATAAAGTTCATAGACATCTGATCCCACTTCTACTATTGAATGGCAAGATTTTTTATCTTTCTGTCAGTCCTCTATTGTATTGCCCTGTCTCAACTCTGTTCCCCGTTCTCTGCGACGCAGGGAATGTGATTATGAAACATTGTCGCTATCTATTGGTCGAGAATGATTGTATTAAGATCCTTTCCTCGTTATGGAATCGATTCTTCAGAACCAAGTCCCATATTCAATAGGTTGCACCTCGAGGATGGACTCTATGGCTGAGTCGGAAGAGACCACTTGTTGCTCTATTTTTTAAGTTGTACTTGCTTCTTTGGATTTGGGTTTTCTTAATACAATTTCGTGAATGTTTTTGATAGATTTTATTACTTGCATTTTTCGAACTTCGTATTTCGTATCAAACTCATAATAAAGGGTAGAGTGATAATTCGTTGCTTGTGTGATTTCAGGTGATCGCATAGGCATCGTCTAGCACAACCATCTTTTTTCCTCTCGCCTCATGTAAATCTATGTGAGTGGCTGACCCTTCTCCCCTTGACCCTCTTTTCTCCAATAAATTGATAGCGTCAATATAAATTAATGTATCTGCAACAACATGAATGCTTACGTTAAATAAACTATTACACGAGTTCTCATGTACACTGACTATAGAACTGCTTTATCATAGAACTAATATGTGCTTACATCTACCATGCTTATATAGAACTGTGCTAAGCAAAGATCGAATAGATTAAATGAATATCGCAACGATATCATGAAACATGCCTTGAAAAATTAGTTAGCGTAGCTCGGTCATGGACATCTTGTGCACAAGGACGATTATTTATTCGAACGGTATCCCGGGGCCATAGAGCTGATCGGCCTAGGAAGAAACATGGATAGCTATGTTGGATGCATGCCACGGTAAGTAGTAGATTTCAACAGGGCTCGCTACCCGTGCTGAAGGATGTATGTCTTACTAAACTATAGGTCTAAGATGGCTTGTCATGCCAGTGACCTTCATAAATGGCACACTTTTGTATTCATCATTATTATTATGACAAGGAAGGACATGGTAAGCTTTACTCTGCAACGACAAGCTCTGCCGTGGGTATGATTTATCGTAGCTATGTTAATTGTGCCTTTCATATTCTTTCATGAATTGATTAGGATGGCTAGAAAGTTCACCAAATTTATATATGCATGTTCACATAATTTCTTAAACCAAATGAGACCACGAAACATAATTAGCCACCCACCAGTACACGGTAAAGTACTGATCCTCACTCTCCATAGGTGCTCTGAACTAAGATAGCATTCCAAAGAACTAAAGGTGACGCTTGCAACATTTTGAAGCCTTCCCAGCGCGCAAAGGGAAGTTATCCCACATTTTGATGACCCTCATAAAGACCCATGTCACATCAACTCTCTTCGATCCTAGGTCCAAAGGAGTATTTTCTTGCTTATGTATAAAGGGATGTAAATGTACGAGACGACTACTCATTAGCATTTATTTTTTATTTGGGTCAAGTTGTAAGCCTGTGTCGTACCTTTGTAATCGAGTCTGTAATATGATGTTCATTATCAATAAAGCAAAAGTTTCCTTCTATATATATGTTGTCTTAATTTTTCGTACTTTCTTTGTTGTTGTGTTTTATATAACCTTATGAACGTGCCTTGTACAAGCACAACCTAAGCTCGTAGGGCATTATGCCCAGGGGGATGACTATCGATTCTTTCGAATCGGGGCATAGTATCAGAACACGGATTTACGTCCTTTGGCCTTCTGCATTGAGTCTTATACCTATGATTCTGTGACGATGACATTAGTTCTTCCATATAGTGAGTCCGTAAATTTTTTTAAGACTAATGTGAGTTGCCTTCTAATTTCAGAAGTTGGAGAACTTGCGGCTACGAATGAAGAGAGTGCTTCGAGCGGCTCGAGTAGCTCAAGGGTTGAACCCTCAAATGCCCCCATGGAAAGAATGTTGCGCATGCTAGAGTCGCAACAACGTCGGGCCGAGGCTAACCAATGCTAAAATGAGCACCATCAACGACATGTCGAGACCTGGCAGTGGCAAGCTGAGGTACGGCAGGCTCATTTTGGGACCCTATTTGAGGTATAATTCAAGATGCAACAGAAGTTGCTTGATACTCTCTAACAAATTATTCAGACTGTTATGGCCAATAGCAATTCTGTGATGACTCATGCCATAACTGAGCCTGTAGCCTGATCGATTGAAGTCGAATTGGAGGAGCTCGAGAGTCCCCTGCACTACTAATAAGTTTCAACTTCGAGGTGTCAAAATTTCAGAAAATTACCGCACATCTTTCGGCGGTATTGAAGACCCTTCTCTGGCGATCGACTGGTTGGAGGAATTAGAAGACCTTTTCAAACTTCTAGGCATGGATGAGTCCAAGAGAGTCGCATGTGCACAACTTCAACTTCGACTGAACGTGCACAACTGGTGGGCCATGAAAAAGTGAGCTCTCCGACGAAATGATGAGACAATGGCGATCACTTGGGCCACTATTCGAAAGGCTTTCAAAATCGAGTACCTTTTCGTTACCGTTCGACACGAGAATGAGAATAAATTCATGCAGTTGAGACAGGAAAATATGACGGTGAGGTAGTACACAGCAGAGTTAAACAAGTTAGCTAAATTTGATGGAGCATTCATGTCTACCACGGAGAGTCGCGTTCGACTATTCGAAGTGGGTCTGCATCCTTCTATCCCTGCCCACGTGTCAGTTCTTGATTATAAAACGATGGGTGAGTCCCTCAATCACGCTCTCTGCCTTGAGTGCCAATACCCTCCAGTCACTTCCGGCACTGTGCATACCTACAATCACAAATGTCCTAGCCATACAGGAGGTGACAACTTGGACAAACGTCTAAATTATGGCCACTAGGGCAGGCATAAAGCACGAAAATCGGGATCTCAGAACATGAAATGCAATCAGAATAGACATTTTGCCGCCGATTGTGAAGTTCATGATGGTGGATGTTTTATCTGTAGAAAAGGGGCCAGTTACGTAGAGACTACCTGAACCGGAGAAGAAACTTCAACATGCCTCAGTGTAAACATCACCGTCGAGGGAATCAAGGTCCAGCGCCCAGAGCTCAACAGCTCGTACCACAAAATGGCTAAAATCGTCGCCCCAATGCCCAAGGATGCGTCTATGCTATGACTTGAGATGAGGCATTTGACTCACATACAGTCATGACATTTATACTGCTTTTTAATAATAAGCATGCACATGTACTATTTGATTCTTCCACTATACATAGTTTTATTTTGGCATATTTTGTCGAGGAATAAAAATTTTCTATAATCCCGCTATACCTTAACCATATTGTTAGCATACCGTTGGGCACACAACTACTTACAAACTCATGCTACAGAGACAAAATTATCTGTATCATAGGTAAAAAGGTGTATCTTGATGCGATAGTTCTAGATATTAGCGACTATGATGGTATACTGGGAATGGATTAGCTCGGTGCTTGCAACACTACAATTATTGCTTAGGGAAAAAAGTCACCTTCCATCTATCGGGAGAGGCTTTGTTTTGGTACTCGTGTGGTGAAGCGTCGGCATCGTGCATGGTGATCTCGACAATTTTTGCTCAGTGGATGTTACATTCCGACTGTAAAGGATACTTGGCATTCGTTCACGACATGAGACAGGATGGTACAAATGTGGGTGAAACCGATATTATGGCAGAATTCCTCGACGTATTCCTGAACAAGCTACCCGATATGCCATATGTTCAAAAAATTGAGTTCATCATCGATACCTTTTTCGACACTAGACCAATTTTGAAGGCTCCACATAGAATGGTTCCAACAGAGCTGAATGAACTCAAGGTCCAGTTGTAAGAATTGCTCGACAAAGAATTCATCCGGCCAAGCATTTCACCATTCGGAGAACTCATATTGTTCGTTAAGAAGAACAATAGATCGATGAGTCTGTGCATGGACTACTGAGAGTTGAACAAAGTCGTAATCTGGACAAGTATCTACTGCCCAGCATAGACGAGTTGTTCGATCGGCTACAAGATGCCTCGGTGTTTTCCAAAATTGATCTTCACTCGGGTTACCATCAAATCAAGATCAAGCCAGACTACATGTCGAAGTCAACCTACCATACTAGATACAACCATTATGACTTCCTAGTAATGTCGTTTGGCCTAAAAAATGCCCCCGTTGCCTTCATAGATTTAATGAATCGGGTGTTTCGACCCTTCTTCGACAAGATCGTAGTAGTTTCCATAGACGACATTCTCGTTTACTCGAAGGATAAGGCACAACACACAAAGCATCTGCGGACCGTACTCCATACTCTTTGAGATAATCAACTATATGCAAAGTAGAGTAAGTGCGAGTTCTGGCTGAGCAGCATCTCATTTCTTGGGTACATCATTTTTACTGAAGGCATTATAGTTGATCCGTGGAATGTTGGACCCATTGTTGATTGGAAGCGGCCCGCATCAACTAAGGAGATTCGAAGCTTTCTTTGTTTGACGGGATACTACAGACGGTTCGTGAAGGACTTTGTGAAGTTTGCATCGCCCTTGACTCGACGACTGTAAAGCTTCATTCCAGGAGCTAAAGCAGCGGCTCATTTTGGCCCCCATACTCGCACTTTCGGATGGGTAGAGGGTTTTCAAATCTTCAGTGATGCTTCAAGCTAAGTCTTGGGATGTGTGCTCATGTAGCGAAACAAGGTGATATCTTTCGTCTCAAGGCAGTTAAAGCCGTACGAGAAGAACTATCCTACGTATGACTTAAAATTAGCGGCAATTGTGTTCGCTTTGAAATTATGGCGGCACTACCGTTATGGCGTGGCATACAACATCATCACCGATCATAAAAGCCTCAATTATCTATTCACTCAGATGGAGCTGAACTTATGGCAAAGGCGTTAACTCGACCTAATCAAGGATTATGATTTGACGATTGACTATACACCGGGCATAGGAAACGTCGTGGTAGACACTCTGAGTCAAAAATATATTGCCTTGCTATCTATCAATAGCAGGATACTACGGGACCTAGAAGGGATGGACATCACCTTTTGGATCGATTCAGAGGATTGTAGTTGGCGTAACCACAGCTAGAGTCGAGCTTGCGGAAAAAGATCAATACTGCTCAAAACGATGATCTGTACATAAAGAAGATACGAGAGCTGATCTCAACTGGGAGAACGATCGACTTTGCGGAAGATACGACCGACTTTGAAGGGTCAACTATGGGTTCAGAATGACTCGGAACTCAAAAAGAAAATAATGTCGGAGGCTTATTACGTGAAGTATTCCTTGCATCCTAGCAGCATAAAGATATATAAGGACCTTTACACGACCTTCTGGTGGCACGGAATGAAAAGAGATGTGGCACTTTTCGTGTCTCAATGCATGGCATGTCAGCGACTAAATAGAATACTGGAGACCGGACGAGGTGATGCAGAACGTGACGATTCTAAAAATGAAGTGGGAGTACGTGAGCATAGATTTTATTATTGGTGTGCCAAAGACAGCACGGGGTAATGATGCAGTCTGGGTCATCGTCGATCGACTAACCAAGTCAGCATATTTTATTGCCATTAAAGTTGCTTAGAGCATCGATCGCCTGGCTCACATATACCTCAACGAGATAGTAAGGCTGCACGAAGTTCCAGTATGATCTATCGTCTCAGATTGTGTTAGGTGATTTATGTCACGCTTTTGGAGTGGCCTTTAGTCGGCTCTGCATATTAAGTTGAATTTTAGCTCGACCTACAATCCTCAGGCCGACGACCAAATGGAGAGCATGAATCATATTCTCAAAAATATGCTATACTCTGTGCAACTGACTTGAAGTCGAGCTGGGATGTCCATCTACCTTTGGCCAAATTTTTATACAATAACAGTAATCAATCCATCATCCAGACGGTGCCGTATGAAGCCTTGTATGGACGGAAGTGCTGATCACTAATTTGTTGGGAGAAAGTTAGGGAGTGGCAGATTCTTGGCCCGAAGTTGGTGGAAAAGACTGTGGAAAAGGTCAGGCTTATTCAGAAAAGACTAAAGATTGCACAAAATCGATAGAAAATCTACGCAGACATCCATCGACGACCCCTCGAGTCTTAGAAGGTGATCACATCTTTCTCAAGGTAATGCCCATGCGAGGAGTCACCAGATTTGGCACAAAGGAAAAGCTGAGTCCAAGATTTGTTGGTCCTTTCAAAATACTCAAGCAAGTCACCCCAGTAGCTTACCAAATTACAGTATCGCCAGCACTATTCGATGTGCACGATGTCTTTCATGTCTTTCAGTTATGGACGTACATGCACAATCCAAGCAACATGGTAGATTTTAGTCAGCTAGAGCTGAAGGAAGACTTATTGTACGTGAAAGAACCTATGCAGATCTTGGAGCACAAGGATAAGTTTCTTTAAAATCTTACAATCCCTCTTGTTCGCTTACGCTAGAGGAACCATTCGGTCGAAGAATTGACCTGGGAACTCGAATAAGAGATGAGGGAGAAATTCCCTTCATTGTTCTCTTAGAGGTAGGTTCTATCCTTAAGTTTCGAGGATGAAACAATTTCCTAGTTGGTTACAATATAGTGCCCCATTCCAACTCTGTGCCCCATTCTCCGTTGGGATACAGGAAACGCGGTTATAAAACAATGTCGCTATCGATTGGTCGGCACCGATTGAATTAAAATCCTTTTCTCATTATGGAATGACTTCTTCGAAATCAAGACCCATATTCAGCGGATTGTGGCTCGAAGATGGACTCTACGACTGAGTCAGAAGAGACCTCCCATTGCTTTATTTTTTATGCCGTACTTGCTTCATTGGCTTTGGTTTTTCTGAATACGATTTCGTGAATGTTTTAATGGATTTTATTGCTTACGCTTTTTGAACTTCGTATTTCGTGTCAAACTCGGAATAGAAGGTTAGAGTGCTAATTTTCTATATGTGCAATTTAAGGTGATCCTGTAAGTGCTATCTTGTGCAACCGTCTTCTTTTCTCTCACCTCAAGTAAATCTAGGTGAATGGCTGACCCTTCTCCCCTTGACCCTCTTTTCTCTAATAAATGGATAGCGTCAATATGAATTAATATAGCTGCAATAACACAAATGCTTACGTTAAATAAACTATTGCACGAGTTTTTATTTGCATTGACTATAGAACTACTTTATCATAGAACTATTATGTGATTACATCTATCATGCTTTTATAGAACTATGCAAAGTAAAGATCGAATCGATTAAATGAATGTTGTAATGATATCATGGAAGTT
This sequence comes from Iris pallida, assembly GCA_029216955.1. Classification (NCBI taxonomy): domain Eukaryota; kingdom Viridiplantae; phylum Streptophyta; class Magnoliopsida; order Asparagales; family Iridaceae; genus Iris; species Iris pallida. Next base: position 217,375 of record JANAVB010022241.1, on the reverse strand, counting down.
GCCTTGAATAATTAGTTTAGCTTAGCACGGTCATGGAAAACTTGTACACAAGGGCGATTGTTTTTTCGGACGGTATCCCGGGGCCACGGGACCGATCCGGCCTAGAAAGAAACGCGGAAAGCTATATTGGATGCATACCACGGTTTGTAGTAGCTTTCAACAGGGCTCGCTATCTGCGCCGAAGGATCTCTATCTTACCAAGCTATATGTTTAGGATGGCTTATCATGCCAGCAACCTTCACAAATAGCACACTTTTGTATTCATTATTATCAATATGACAGGGAAGGACATTGTATGTATTATACCGCAATGACATGCCCTGCCATAGGTAAGATTTATCATAGCTATGTTAATTGTGCCTTTCAAATACTGTCATGAATTGATTATGATGGCAGAAAGTTCACCAATTTTATATATGCCTGTTCGTATAATTTCTTGAACCAAATAAGAGCACGAACCAAAATTAGCCACCCACCAGTATACGGCAAAGTACTGATCCTCTATCTCCACTGGTGCATCGAACTAAGATAGCGTGCAAAAGAACTGAAGGTGACACTTGCCTTTTTTTGAAGCCTTTCTAGCGTGCGAAGGCAAATTTGCTCACATTTTGAAACTCTGATGAAGACCCATGTCGCATCAACTCTCTTCGATCCTAGGTCGAGAAGAGTGTTTTGTTGCTTATGTAAAAAAGGATGTAAATGTATCAAATGAATGTCTCGTCACTGTTTATTTGGTATCCGAGTTAAGTTGTAAGCCCGTGCGACACCTTTGTTATCGAGTCTGTAATATGATGTTCATTATCAATAAAGTAAAAGTTTTCTTCTATATATATGTTGTCTCAATTCTGTATACTCTCTTTGCAGTTGTGTTTCGGATAACCTTATGAACGTGCCTTTTATGAGCACAACCTAGGCTCTTACGACATCACGCCCTGGGTGACAACTATCAATCCTTTGGAATCAGGGCATGACATCTATTGCTTTGCCTTCACACACTGATAAGCCATAAACCATGAGACGAAGAGGGCCATTTATTTCTTCATACCGTGCAACCAAAAGGTTGTATATAAATCCTTATACATTTTAGTGCTACTTGGGTACAATGCGTACTTGGCATAGTGAGCCTCCATCAAGATCTTGTTCCGGAGCATATTATCTTTTGGGATACATAGCCCTTCTTTTAACTACAACGAACCATCTTCATGCCAGGTAAAATCTGCTGCTTCACCCTTTTTCTTCAGTTCATAAATTTTTAGTCGTCGATATTTTGTGTAGTTTTTATTCTTTCAAGCAAACTCAAATCAAGTTGAAGTTGAGCCAATTGTGCATTTTGACTTCCCATGTTCTTTAATTCTTCTAATATTTTTCTCGCTATTGAAAGTGATCCCATAAAATTTGGACTCAATACATCTGCCACCACATTAAACTTCCCTCGTGTGTATCGATTGTCAAGTCATATTCTTTGATAAGTTCCAACCAACGCCTTTCTCGCAGATTTAAATTATTTTTAGCAAATATGTACTTAAGGTTCTTAGGATCGGTAAAGATCTCACACTAACTGTCTAGAGGTTAGTCCTAACAATTAAAGCCACCATAACTTCAAAGCCAAAACTATCGCAACCATTCTAGGTTATGCAACAGATAATTTTTTCTGCGACTTTAGCTATCCGGAGGCATATGATATTACCTATAAATTCTACATAAGTACACATCCTAATCCAAGTCAGGATGCACCATTGTAAATAAAAAATCCCTTAGTTGAGTGACCGGAAAGTAGACCGTCATATAGCTTATTGAGTGTAACGCTCCAGTCCTAAAATACGAAGAACTAGGAATACATATAAATGCTAGATACGTATCAAGTAGAATTCAGTCTATCTCGAACGCGTATAAGCTGTTCAGTAATGACCAACTATCTGTACTAATCAATAATATCTAAGTCTCAATCAATAGTATGGATAGAATACAAGAATGAACAAGATATAACATAGTGTGCACCCCATGCTACATTTGTCCGAATAGACTCGAAAGAATAACTTGAGTCTACAAGTACTAGGCTAACAAACAAAATGTAAATAAATAGAGATGAATATGTAACCACAAGAGATAGCTGAAATAGTAGATAGCAACCATCATGTTCAGTAACCAACTCCGCTCAGTCAAATACCTGGAGAACATATGATCTAAGGTAAACTACTGTATTTGGTATACGTGATATTCATGGAGAACATATTCCTAATATCAGGCTTAGCCATTGAGGCTCACAAGCTTCTCAGCAGGCTATTGCCCAAAGGTACCGTATCATGGAACCAAGGGCTTACGTGTAGATAAAGTATATAACCACCCAAGCTCTGCTACGAGGCGAAGCTATACTAGTAGAATATCATCCAAGTCCTTATATGGCAACAAGGCTAAACTAGTAGAATAACAACCAAGTCCCATATATGAAAACGAGGATACTATATATATATATATATATATATATATATATATATATATATATATATATATATATATATATATAATCTGATATAGTGGTAATGTTCTCCCCACACTATGTCCAAAACTAGCAAGTCAAGTCAAGTCCAGTGTAACAAGTCACAAGTGCAACTACCAATCTAGTTTCCTATCATGAAGTCCATAACCGTGAATACTCATATAAACTCTGTATCATGGATCGTATTGGTGTCCTATTGTCTATCGTATCGATGAAACATGAATAAAGTTCACACAATGCCTAATGTCGATACTCGATGACTACAAGATATCATCGGCACCTGAATACAATATGGACGCAAAGTATCGACTATTCCTACGTCCTAAATGATAATAAACAAGAAATAAACATGACAATAAAGAAAAGGAACATGTACTGTAACATTAGCAAGGTACACTTGCCTGGAACTTCGAGATGATCAAATAAAGATCATGACTCCGCAACCGAGATCGAACCGTCCCGAGCGTCAAAGAATACATAATAAAACAAAAAAGGCTATGCAAAGTTATGATGGCACATATTAGAGCAGAACTACTTATGATCATAACGAAGGTTTATAGGTTTGCAAAATTGTTCTTCTAACACATAAGCACTAGATATTCTTTCTACTAGGTTCTCTTTGTGCTAATATCACTTGCACGTATACAAAGTAAATGAAACAAATGCAACCAATACTAGTGGTTATGAAAAATATGGTTTAAGTCATACTCTCATCTTAGACAATTGTATCCACTAATATTATTCTAGTCATATGGACAATTAGCATGGCACAACATAGTTCCTACTGTTGGTTTTCATATACAACATGTAAAACTAAACAACGCCTAGATATAATACAAGTGGTACAACATATATTCTTTTAATCATGTATATAATCATACTTACATATTTATGCAACTAGCTATGATCTATTTGTGTACATTTTAGCATGAAATTAACCTATATGCACAATCACACCTATAACTAATTTATATGGCAAAATTAATCATACCTATGAACAACACATGTTCTAACATGAACATAACAATAACCATGAATGAAACATAGGTTTTTCCACCTATATATTGACAATAATCCCGTCAAACTTCTGAACATAAAAGTGTAGGCTATGCTTAATAAGAAATTGGCATTGGTTATAACAATAGTTGTGGTAACTAGACATGTGAATCGTTCTATACAAGAATCTATCAAATCATGCATATAACATACAAAAAAATAAAATATATATTCTGAATTTAATCATAAAAGTGGTGTTTATGAGGTGGTTAGGTCAAGGGTTGCATGGATTTTATCATGCAATGTGTCATGAGCAAATAGGTGCATTTATATTCAATCTACGTTCGATTCAGATAGCCATTTCACCAATCAATTTAATAATCATGAACAACTGAAATTAAACCTAAAAATGGTGATTTAACATTTCTTAAGACATGGTTACTTGGGTTATAGTCATCGACAAATAATAGTACAATTTGATGCACATAAACTAGCATATGGTTTAATTCGATGTGTTCTAATTGTTAGCAGATAGATAGGCGAAGATGTGCTCCTAAATATATATAAAACCTAAAGAAAATAATATACAACATGAAGAGGGGTTCAAGAGGGTGTTACGTACCTTACCATATGGATAGGGGCTATCGTAGGGCATCACAAGAGAGTGAGGACAGCAGTGCACAAAATGTGTTTAGCCTTGACCAATCTTTACGTAAACTGTCAGGGCCATCCTAGGAGATGTGGCTACTAGAACAGGTAGGGAAGAGGTAGAGCTAAGTTTTAAAGGTGTTGTAGATATGATTTGGTGGCTATTTAAAAGTCCATACGGGTTAAAAGTCATGGGTTTACCTGGCGAATTCATCCGTACATACTGTCGGTTGGTGCTGTTTATAGGGACTATTTTGGGTCTTGAACGACTTAGCAAGGCTATGAAACTTTTTGGAAGCATAGAGGGATGTCTTAGCTTTCCAACGAATCCTTTTAAAGGGTCGTGGGATGCCGAGAAGTCCCTGGGTAGCTGATACAAGCAACAGTTTGCTCGGCGGGGACTATTCTGATAGGGGTTGCTTGGATCTTAGTTTTAGGTGTTCTTGTATTGATTTGAGGGATTTGGAAGAGAGTTAAGATATGGAGGAGAAGTATGGGAATTATTTTATAGTTGGAGGATGAGACAAAAATAGATGATTATTGGGCTTTAGTGGCTTTAATGTAGAGTAGTAGTGGAGGAGAAGATAGAGTTTGAGAGTTATAACTTCCGTCTCCATTCACATTCCACCCTTTGGATTCCCCTCACACATGGCTGCCATGAAGTGAATTTGGGCTTAACTTGGATGGGCAAACCTTTTCTAATTCACTTAGGTTAGTTCCTCACACACTAGTTAGTTTAGGTTCAAGTCAGTGTAGTCTAAATTGGGTCAGGTTGGTCCGAATGACGCAAAAATGGTTCAATGGTGATTAATTTGTGTAGGTAGAACATGGAAGTTAAATTTAGTGGGACACAAGGGTCATGAGAGTCATACCCTTAGTGTAGTAGTGGCTATAAAGTTCGTCGAAGAAATCGTGTCAAAATTGTGACTCGAAATTCAATCAAAATGATCACCCAGAGTATGTACAAGTTGAAAATCAGATTTTTGGCATTAATATTGTGCAATTAAAATAGAGGACAAGGAGATATGTTTGAGTGGGACATGAAGGTCACAAGTGTATGTGGACTTGTCTAGGTCATGTAGGTAACGCTGGTTGGAAGAAAATAGATAACCTAATGGGCCTACTGTCAAAACTACGATAAAGGGTATCTAACGGCAATAAATGAAAGTGAGAAAATTATCGATTAGTAAATTATCCAAATTTAATTCAAACCAAACCCTAATTGTCAACTAACCCTAATATTAAATTTCAGAGGGTTTACAATCTACCCACCTACGAGAATTTTGCCCTCAAAATTTCATTAAAGCATGGTATAAAGTAAACTACTACAAGATTTCTAGAGGACGCTAATACCAATGGATGTAAGTTGACATAAAACACTCAGTTCTAGATCCATCAGAATTTATATCTTCTTAAAATTATCATTTTCTTCCACTAGTTCACGCCGTTCTATGGCCTAACTTTCTCAAATGTAGCCTCCAATAGCACGGAGTTAATATGCTGAGAATATAATCTACAAAGATCTTTAACCATCCTCAATCCTCGAAAATTAAATATAGCATTTAATTTTTTTATATTTTTTGCCACCTATAAAACAACCTTTTCTCCAAATGTTTTGCTGTACAACTCAAACCTTAGATCCCATCTATCAATCTTTTTTTAAGGATGCTCTACTTCTATTACACTCCCAACCTTTATCTTGAAAATTTTATTTTCTTCTCATTTTATGCAATTTCATTTCTTATTTTGGTTTTTGAATGCCATAATATTGGTCACGAGCCTCTCAATAAACTATGATAATGGCTTTCTATTACATTATCAACATATTTGTATGGCATAATGATTTCCTAAAATTACCTTTACCTATCATAAAACTCGTACCATTTATTTCCTCGAGCTATAACCTTCTCATTCTTTATTTGAGTCTCGACTTCAAGGTTGAATTCACACCAAACAACTCACTAGTCACATCCTGTTCGTAATCCTCATTACAATGTTATAGATAATCCCTTACCATAATCCTCATCTCAATTGTCACTTTTCAGTTTTTTTCCTGTAATTTTTTTCTTGCTCCTCTTCAATTAATCATCCTAACATAGTACTGCTCATATGATTCTTTCATCTTTATAAACATTGTAAGCACCGTAACCGAAACATAACTATTCTAGTATCAATTTCTTTGGGATTCCTAATTTTGCTGCATCGAAGAAGGATTTGCTAGTCTACTTAAGGTAAGACTTTTAACTCAGCTCTCAAGTCCATTGATATGGCTACCATAGTAAATACGAAAATCATAATCAATCCTTAAACTCAATCAATCATTCAAACTCTATATTATACCTTTATAAGTTATATATTAACCCCTTTTGTAGTATAATTAATGATGTACACATTTCTAATTATCAGTAAGCTATATAATTCTTATAAGTACGCCTAAACATGTTACACCTATCTGCTAGAAAAAGGCCAAGGCTGAGTTAAACAGATGCTTAGATCTAATACTCTTGACATACTATAAAACTATTGGTCAATCTTCTAGTCCTGGTCTTTTATAGGTTATTTTAATGCTAGTCTTTTTTTTGCAAAAATAAATTTTTTATCACAAACATAGAAAAGAAAGGAAGTACAATTAATTTTTAGGGAAGTACAACTATAAGAATCTGATCAGAAGACAGTTACTTTATCCCTTGGATGTCGTGATATCGAAGACACAAGCCTCTGGATAATGCAACAACACTTTGTCAGGAGATTATGATCCTTAGTGATGCTTTGAGACTGATTTGAAACTCTATTTATAGAGTTCTAAAAATAACTGTTAAGTAGTTATTCTGAGTGGCACGCATTTTAGGTTGCGCACCTCTTGTCCAATTGCACGAGCGGTTACTTCAACTGGTCGGTATGCATTGCATCGTTTGAGTGAGATGTGCATGGTCGTAGGCATTGTAGTGGACACATTCTTCGAGATTAGTGGCATGTGCACCACATCATCATTCTTCTGGACATAAATTTGATCTGGTGGCGCCAACACTCTAGGTGGCACGAGCGTGCAACTTGACATTGGCGCCTTTGACTGGGACTTCTATGCTATGATGATTGATCCTCGTGCTTCTTGATGACTTGTGCAAGCTAGCTGTCAACATTAATTGCATGCTGACAAAATCTCCTCGAGCGCCTCGTTGCGCAGGATTCGAGTGGATTTTCTTCGACTGACGAGCTGTCAGAGCTGTCGACAATGATGGCAACCTTTACAGCTTCTCGTGGATGCTTGTGTTAGAGTCATATAAGAAAAGCATCACTTTTGTAGTAACCTTATTTTCTTAAATTTTGAATGAGGATCATATGGGCAAATGTTTGCATATTGTATTTGTTGCAAGTGTTATGCAAATCTCTGATATTCTATATTGTAGATAATATGGTGTGTGGTGTCACACAGAAGATCATATTATCAGTTCCCTATAGAATATATATAAATAGTTCACAGCCTAGATGGACTTGGACAATCTATTGAAAAGGTTGTAGTGTAATCTGGTATTAGTCTATCTTAACTATAGGTTTACACAAGTACACTTTGTGTGTATTGAACATGACCACTTGAGGTTATTCTCTTTGTACTAACTACATAAGAGAACAAACACCTCTGTTATTATGGATGCTTGTGTTCTTAATCTGGATATAATAACAGACATATATATGCAGTGTGCATTACTTTGACTCATGAATGAGTGAGATTCATTATGGGTCAACAATCTCTATGAATTGGGAAATAATATTGTATGTATGATGGGTTGTTGATTATAAATAGAATCCATGTCCCGATACATCGGGTTGATGATGTCCCCTTAAGGAGCTCATAAGGATTGTCATGTAAACCCTGTAGGTGGATTATATTCGACATAACAAATAAAGTTGAGCGGTACTACTTAAGGATAAAAGATGTCGAATCAATATAGTTGTCAGTAACTTAATTTGATCGACAAACATTCGATATCTTAACATGGGGAGCCAAACGAGCATATAATAAAAGGAGCCAACAAACATAATTTGGGATTAGGGAGGTATTGCAACAATAGCTCATTAGAGGACCGAGCTACTGTTAATGGGTCTGGATTGTGTGTTCGGGCTGAACACGGGATATCCAGATCTGTCAGGAGGCCTAACACTAATTTCTTCTCATGGTCCTTGTCGTAGCATATATATATCCTCTATTCTCTAGACGCCAAATTACTGATTGAAAATCTGAAGCTGACTCTAAATTCGTGATTCACGTAAGGAGAGAAAGAGAGGGCTTCCAAAGAGAAGAAGAGGTTGGGAGATCATCGCCCATACGACGTCCAACTCGAGGAAGGAATATGTGCAGAAGATCTTGGGGTCGTCCGTTCGAGATTGCCAGGAACTACTTGTCTTCTTTCCGCCGTAGGTATAATTCGTGAATCCTAGTTTCTGCCTATGAAGGGTTAGAACACGTATTAAATCTGTTTAACTTTTTATCGATCAATACCCACACTAAAGTAAGGGTACTGGAAATCCCCAGTTCTACCAATTGGTATCAGAGCCACTTTGGATCTGCGTATTGATTGATACATCCATGTTGTCTAATAAAACTTGTGTTGTGTAATAGTCGGTAGATGTAGATCAGTTCTAACTCGGTTTTGCAGGCATCTTAGATCCAACTATTATGGTCTAATACATGTTTTGTTTTGTAATTATTTTAAACCATGGATATGTCGTGGATGTTGTTGTTGCTGTGGATGTAATTTAAATCACGAGGGTGGATCATGCTTATAATTTTATTTTCAATCTAGATTATGTGTGAACTCCTTTGGGAGGCATAGGATTGATGTAATCTTAATTATTTTTGATCAATCTTGATGGCAGTGGTGGCTATTTCTGACGTCGGACGAGATGCTGGTTTTATGTAGTCCAGAGGCAGACAGATGGTTTTCGATGAAGGAATCAACAGCCAAAACCTTTAAAAATAATAATAATAGAACTACGCAGTGCAAGATTTTAGATTCGGATAGTTGAGGATGGAACAGGAAAGATGACCATAATAGTTGGATATTTTTCTCTTATTTGTTGTTATTTTGCTTTTTTTGATTATGTATGTTTATTATTGTGTAGATGTTTTTTTTTTAAAACTAAGCCTACATTAATAATGGACAACATTGACATAATATCAACTATTAGAAAAACCCTCATTGTTAAATAACTAAGTAGGAGAGGATATTTATTTAGTATAAATCCTATGGTCTCCATTACTGGTTTGTAGGTGATGTAGTTAAGCTTGCGCATTGGCTTTAGTGCCTTCATCCATATCGGATGAGTATAATTATGGATCACCATTACAAACTTTCTTAGGAATACTTATAGAAAGTTACCTAGTGTGTGTTCACTTCTCCATCTGAAGTAACTCATTATAAGGTAATGGACTTAGTATTAAGTAATGGTATACACTTAGATACAAATAATGGTATCCTCCCCATCGGAGTCACTGCTATTATTTGTATGACCATAGCAAGACTAACATATTAATTATATTTGTCATAAAGTTATGTTGACATGATAGTAAAATTAATAGGTAGTACCTACTTGAACAAAGTTGAATTTCTATACGTCCATACTATCGTGGCATGCTAAATTCATAATGTTCAAGGTGTTGGTAAATTTTTTATTATTGTTTTGAGGGAACCAATATTTAATCAATTCAAAAAGTATTATCCCTACATAATTTTTATTTATGTGATTCTCAGGATTTTAAAAATAGGTTCTTTCAGTCCACTTATGGTGATTCTTAAAGAAAACAAACTTACTGGACCTAATTATATTGACTGGAAACATAATCTGGACATTGTCTGACGGCTGAGGAGTACAAATATGTACTTGTTGAGGAATGCCCACCTAAGTCTGATGCTAACTCTGATGAAGAGGTCAAAGAGACTTATAAGAAGTAGAAAAAGGCAGATGAGATGGCGCGGTGTTACATTCTGGTATCTATGTCAAATGTACTGCAACATCAGCATCAGGTCATGGACACGGCTTATGACATGATGTATAACCTCAAGGATCTCTTCGAACATCAGAGTAGAGCAGCTAGGTAGTTTGCTTTGAAGTGTTTGATAAATAAAAAAATGGCTGAGGGTACACCAGTAAGGGATCATGTTCTCAAGACGATGGATCATTTAAATGAGATAGAGATCCTTGGAGCTAAAATTGATGGAGAATCCCTGGTTGATATCATTCTCGGAACTCTGTCTAAAAGTTTTGACAATTTCTGCCTTAATTACAACATGAAAAAAGGTTGTATAGTTTGTCAAAACTTACAAAAGTGCTACAGGATGCTGAATCTATCTTTAGGCAAAGTGGTCTTTTTTTTTCTGAAAGGCTTCTACTTCTAAGCCAAAAGGCGGTAAGAAGAAGAATAACGTTCAGAAATAGGAAACTCAGCAAAGAAGGGCATGGGACCTCAAGGCGCTGTGAAAAAGCCGAAAGGCAAATGTTTCAAATATAAAGGGTCAGGACATTAGAAGACTGACTGTCCACTTCTCAAACAAGGAAACAAAGAAGGTATATCTCATTTACTAGTAGTTGAAACATGTTTAGCGGTATTATCTACCAGCACCTAGTGTGTAGATACAGGAGCCACTAATCATGTCTGCAATACATTGCATGGGTTCCAGGAAACCAGGCGGCTCAGTGATGGAGAGATATGCTTGTTCATGGGTGACGCTACAAAAGTAGCGGTCGTTGCATTAGGAGATGACTTTATCTTTTGGTAGAAACAAGTCTTTGATATTGAGAGATTGTCTTTATATACCTTCACTTAGAAGGAATTTAATTTTTGTTTCTATGTTAGTTAAGGATGGATATTCAGTTTATTTTAATGACAATATTGTTATTAGAAAGAATAAACAATTTATCTGTTCTGGTGTATTAGTTGATAATCTGTATGTCATTAATTCTGTTTCGCCCATAATACAACTTATAGAAATGAATAATATGTCATCTAACTTAAATAAGAGAAAGGAACCTTCTTGTATGAACCAAACATATCTTTGGCACTTGCAATTGGTGCACATTAACCTAAGAAGAATTCAAAGACTGGTTGAAGATGGACCTTTGAGTTCATTGGAAGTGGAGGCACTACCAGTCTGCATATCCTGTTTGGAAGGTAAAATGACCAAAAGGCCTTTTACAACAAAGGGGTATATGGCCAAAGATGTGTTGAATTTGGTTCATTCTGATTTGTGTGGACCCATGACTATCCAAGCGAGAGGTGGCTTTGAATATTTTGTCATATTTATTGACGATTATTCAAGGTATGGATACATTTATTTGATGTGCCGTAAGTCTGAGTGATTTAAGAAATTCAAAGAGTACAAGGCTGAAACGGAGAAACGTCATAGAAAATGTATCAAGTCATTACGATCAGATTGTGGTGGCGAGTACATCTTTTGAGAGTTTAGAAATTATTTATCAGAGGCTAGGATTACATTCCAATTGACTACACCTGGAATACCCCAGCAGAATGGTATAGCCGAAAGAAGGAATAGAACTCTTATACAGATGGTTAGATCAATGACGAGTTATTCGAATTTACCAGATTCGTTTTAGGGATATGCCTTAGAGACTGCAGCTTAAATTTTGAACTTGGTTTCTTATAAGTCAGTACCTCTTACTCCCACAGAGTTGTGGATTGGGCGTACGCCTAGTCTGAAACATGTTTGAATTTGGGGTAGTCCAACACATGTGCTGAATGGGAAAGCAGATAAGTTGGAATCGTGTACAGAAGTATGCTTGTTGGTAGGCTATTCAAGAAGAACGAAAGGATGTTTATTTTATAGTCCTAAGGATCAGAAGGTCATTATTAGCATGAATGTCCGATTCTTAGAGGAAGACTATGTAGTGAACCATAAACCCACAAGTAGAGTTGTTCTAGAAGAACTGAAAGGTAAGACACTAAGTACTTCTGTACCAACAATATAAGAGGATGAACCACAATTAACTGCACAACGTGTCACAAATGTTATACCACAACCGATAGTGCCTCGTCGTAGTGGGAGGGTTGTGATACAACCTGATAGATATATGTTCTTGGGAGAGTCGTCAGACTTCATCCCTGAGGAACAAGATTTTGATCCCTGTACCTACAACAAAGCATTCCACGATAAAGATGTAGAGCCTTGGCAAAAAGCAATAAAAACTAAAATAGAATCTATAGATTCCAATCATGTCTGGGAGCTTGTAGAACCACCCGTTGGTGTAAAAGCCATTGGATGCGAGTGGGTCTATAAGAGAAAAAGAGGATCAGATGGTAAGGTTGAAACGTTTAATGCTCGGCTTGTTGCAAAAGGTTTTACTCAAAGAGAGGGTATCGATTATGAGGAAACCTTTTCTCCAGTAGGCATACTTAAGTCTATCCGAATTCTTTTATCTATTGCAGCTCATCTCGATTATAAGATTTGGCAAATGGATGTCAAAACAAGTTTCCTTAATGGAAGTCTTGAGGAAGACATCTATATGAAGCAACCAGACGGGTTCATTGAAAAGGGTCAAGAACATCTTGTTTGTAAGCTCAAGAAGTCCAATTATGGACTTAAGCAAGCTTCCAGATCTTGGAATATATGTTTTGATCAGGTGATAAAATTCTATAGATTTGATCAATGCCAGGATGAATCATGTGTATGTAGAAAGTGTGACGGAAACGTGGTGGTGTTCCTAGTACTTTATGTGGATGACATCTTGCTCATTGGAAACAATGTGAAGGTGTTATCTGATATAAGGGTATGGTTATCCAAATAGTTTGATATGAAGGACTTGGGATAAGTAGGTCACATCCTAGGGATTAAAGTTCTACGAGATCATAAAAAAAGGATGTTGGGCTTATCCCAAGCTTCATATATCGATACTGTACTAAATCATTTTAGTATGCAAAATTCTAAGAAAGGTTTCTTATCTTTTAGACATAGAATTGCTCTATCAAAGGAACAGTATCTGAGGACACTTAAAGAGATAGAGAACATGAAAGCAATTCCTTATGCTTCAGCAGTAGGAAGCTTAATGTATGCAATACTATGTACGAGACCAAACATCTGCTTTGTCGTAGGCATCGTCAGCTGATATCAGCCTAACCCAGGACAAGTGCACTGGACTGCCGTAAAGCACATTTTGAAGTACCTGAAAAAGACTAAAGAGTATATGCTAGTTCACCAGGCAGATAGTTTAGTTCCCTTGGGGTATACAAACTCAGATTTTTAGTCAAATAGGGATTCCAGGAAATCTACCTCAGGTTATGTGTTTACTTTGGAAGGTGGAACTATTGTGTAGAGGAGTATCAAGCAAAAATATATTGCTGATTCCACCATTGAAGCCGAGTATGTGGTAGCCTCTGAGGCAGCCAAAGAAACGGTTTGGCTCAGAAACTTTCTGTTGGACTTGGATGTGGTACCTAGTTTGCCTAAGTCTATTACACTTTATTATGATAATAGTGGTGCAGTTGCAAACTCGAAGGAACTACGAGCCCATACGACAGGTAAACACATTGAGCGCAAGTACCACCTGATACGAGATTTCGTAAAGAAAGGAAAAGTTGTCGTGATCAAGATAATATCAGCCGACAACCTAGCTGATCCCTTTACAAAGAGCTTATCATCTAAGTCTTTTGATAGTCATGTTGAAGGAATGGGAGTCAGATGTGTATCAGCATAGCTTTAAGTATAAGTGGGAGGTTTGTAACAGTATACTGAAAAGCAATGTTTTGAGTATAAATGGGAGATTGTTAGGATTATATACCAAAAGCATCACTTTTGTAGCAACCTTGTTTCCTTCAATTTTGAATAAGAATCATATGGGAAAATGTTTGTATATTGTATTTGTTGCAAGTGTTAATGCAAATGTCTGATATTCTATATTGTAGATAATATAGTGTATGGTGTCACCCACAAGATAATATTATCAGTTCCCTATGGAATATATAAATAGTTCACAACCTAGATGGACTTGGTAAATCTATTAGAAAGGTTGTAGTGTAATCTGGTATTAGTCTATCTTGACTATAGGTTTACACAAGTATATTTTGTGTGTATTGAACTGGACCACTTGAGGTTGTTCTCTTTGTACTGACTACTTAAGAGAACAAACACCTCTGTTATTATGGATTCTTGTACTCTTAATCCGGATATAATAACAGACATGTATATGCAGTGTGCATTACTTTGACTCATAAAAGAGTGAGATTCATTATGGGTCAACAACCTTTATGAATTGGGTAATAACATTGTATGTATGATGGGCTGTTGATTATAAATGGAACACATGTCCCGATACATCGGGTTGATGATGTCCTCTTAAGGAGCTCATAAGGATTTGTCATGTAAATCCTGCAGGTAGATTATATCCGACATGACAAATAAAGTTGAGCGGTACTACTTAAGGATAAAAGATGTCGAATCAATATAGTTGTCAATAACTTAATTTGATCGACGAACATTCGATATCTTAACATGGGGAGCCAAACGAGCATATAAAAAAAGAAGCCGACAAACATAATTTGAGATTAGGGAGGTAGTGCAACAATAGCTCATTAGTGGACCGAGCTATTGTTAATAGACCAGGATTGTGTGTTCAGGTTGAACACGGGATATCCAGAACAGTTAGGAGGCCTAACCCTAATTTCTCCTCATGGTTCCTGCCATAGCCTATATATATCCTCTATTCTCTGGCCGCCAAATTACTGATTAGAAATCTGAAGCTGTAACGCTCCAGTCCCAAAATACTTAGGACTAAGTATGTCGACATGCCAGCTACATACATACGATGTATACTCCAATATATGGAACTATCGTATGTATATATAAGCTGTAAAATGAGTAAACCACGATACTAATCTCATCTGCAAATAAAGAGTAAAGACTTTGTAATAAACTCATGAATTAACATTTACAAGTTTTCGGGCGGAGAGAAATCCACTACCAACAAAAAGGAGGAAAATACATGATAACGAAATTTTGTCGAACGATATGAAAACGATCCAAGTGTAATCATCCTCGAAGAAATAGCCTTGGCTAGAGCACCTGCGAAAACTACAAAAGACACACCTGGAGAATTCACCAGGTCCTCACATGGACGTAACAAGTTACAATAAACAACATGCCATAAAGAATATAAAATATGCCACAATTAAAAGTAAGTGACATGACCTCAATAAGGTAACCTAACCATACTAAAGTGAACATGCAGTTAAGAACAAACCTTTCATCGCATGAGTCCTGGCTGTAAATAGGATCTGGTATAGTTCCCACTTGGGCACCAGTGACCTAAGAGCATGACGTTCAAAAATGACAGTGGCCAACCTGAGGAGGTAATCATACCCTTATCTCCAACGGAGCTTCCGGGTTACAAGGGAATGTGTAGTAGAAGCCCATACGAAAAGGAAATATTCTCCCCACCCGATGCACCTATCTAGGTCGCATCCGCGATCATGTACCTCTACTAACTGCTAAGTCTCCTAACATGCCTCTCTTAGTAGTTAGACCTAACGCAGGCGCATGGGTGATCAGCTAACACGCAAGGACCTCTACATGCTACTCATCTCACATATACTTGTGGTACAACTGTGTCGAGGTATATAGGATAAACTACAAATGGTAGTCCCTTAACTCTAAGTCCATATGCAATCAAAGGATAATAAATAAAGTAAGCTAATATCACTGAGCAGGCAGTAAATTGTGAATTATAATAATGGTACAACTAGAAGAACTGGAAATAAATAAACAGTGATATGCAGTAAATAAAATGCAGACTAATTATAAACAGTAAATTATGACAAGGTATCTTGCCTGATATGATACCTGGTATGGTACAAGGGTCTGTCATGTTTCGATTTGTTAGATAGCCAAGATCGATGTGGAAAGGTCCAAAATCATGAGAAAATATAAGTACGATTAGCCACGATGAATGATAGTTATTGAAGGAATTTTGTGGAATAAAACTATTTTTATTTAAAAAATATTCATAATACTTGTAGCTATTCTTATTAGTAAAAATAGTTTTAAATAATTACTTGGAATTTTAAGAATCATTTATAATACTTGGAAATGGTATTTGTTTATTACTGAAAACAATTTAGATAAACACATAAAAAAATCTAGAAAAATATTCTAGGGCTAAAACCTAATTTTTTGTCAAAATAAGGTGGTTAGGTAAATAACTATATATCTTCCTTAGTAAAAGTTTGGGTAAATAATTGGAAAATAATAAAAAAAACATTTTTATGTAAACTCTATATTTGTCAAAAATAGGATTTAGGTAAACATATATTTTTGTCATTCAAGATACTTTTTATGAAAATACGTTAGGATAGTAATTGTATTTAGTTTTTCGCTAAGCTTGTAAAAGTAATATTTTTCTTGGTAGAAATCTATGTTTTGTTAGTATAATATTTCAAATGGATATATAAAACCTAGAAAAAGCATGGTAAGGCTACTAAGTCTTCAAACATACCTTTGGAAATATTAATTTCCTATTTATTTATTATAGCAGAATAATACAATAATAATAATTCTATTCACAAACACCTTTAAAAATTTATACTAATAATATAATTAATTTATACTATATATGTTATCCTGTACTGAAGTATATCCACAAAATTCCTTAAGTAACCCATATGCTGCTCTCTCCATTCAAATAACTTTTGATATTACTTATAATAAATATTAACCCATATTGTTGTTGTTCTGTATCAAATCTGTAGTTTAAATAAGGGAAAAGAAAAGAGAAATAAAGAGGAGGGAAAGAAAAAAGAAAACAAAGAGAGGAAGTGTGCTATAGTGAGCGAGAGGGGGAAGGTGAAAGGGGGGTTACCAGTGGAGCGGAGATCCGGGGCTGCACGGCGCGGCTGACCGGAGAGGTGGCACGACCGATGCGGCTCTATCGTCGTGACAACACAGAAAAGGGTCTCACCGGTGGCTGGTCGCATCGGGCAACATGGGGAGGTGTTGCTACTGGCGGCGCCTCTGGCGCAAGGCTCACACCGTAAAAATTTCGATGGCGGAGACAGATCGGGGCGGCACCGGGGTGTTAGGTCCGTTGGAGGCACGACACAGCGATTAGATATGGGAGGCGCGGAGCGCTGCGACATGCAGCAGCGCGGGGGCTTTCCGTCGAGACCATGGGGCAGCCGGGACGCTACACGAAGGAGCGACAGCCGCCAATGGTCAGGTGGCAGGTCTGTGGAGGAGGTAAAGGATTTCGGTTTTCAGTTCTCTTCTTCTTCTTCTTTTGATTTTGTTGTGATGGTGGTGGTACTTGTTGTGTGGGCGGTGACGTTGGTGGAGGTGGTGTGTGCTTGTCGGGGAGGCATGGTGGATGTGGTGGTTGAGGTATCGAGTTTTGGTAGTGGTGGTCGCTGCGGTCGAGGATGGCTGCAGCAGTGTTGGTGGTGATGGTGGCGGGGGTGGTTATGCTTGGTGGTGTTGTGGGGTTTGGCCTAGAGAGGAGGAGGCAATGGTTTCAGGGGCTGGATCGAGAAGGGGCCGGGTATCGGCAGCACTGAAGGAAGATGACGGCAATGGTTATTGTGCTGGCAGTGATGGAGATGACGGCAATGGTGATTTGGCCGGGTATGAAGTCGTGGTGCTGGAAGCAGAATCTGGGCTGCCACGATGCTGGTGTCCGAGATTATCGATCACGGGATGCAGAATATTGTATATATAATGGAGAAAATATAGTGGATGGGAGAGGGCACCGACACGATGCACAATTTTGGTAAAAATTTAGATTGTGAAAATATGAAGAAAAGAGAACGAGGGGTCGCTCCTTTTATAGGAGATGGAAGCCCTACTTGGTTAATGATTGGGATTGGTTTAAATCCCAATGGATAAATCACCCTCTTATTTTAAACAATCTTTTAAAATTCAATTTGGTTAATAACTCTAAAATATTTAGCTAGATAATATTATTTATTATTTTAAAACTATTTAAAAATTATCTGATAAGAATAAAAAGATTTCTGATTTAATTCATAATAACCAGTTTAGAAATACTTTTTATAACTTGTAAAAATAATAATAATAATTTTGAAAATTAACAATTAAAATATATACATGCATTAGAGTTCATGTACTTGCTTACAAATATTTTCAAGATCATTATTTTATAAATTCCTACAAAAATAAATATAAAATAACATTTTGGAAATCTTGATGTGACGCCTTGTACAACTTTAATTAATTAAAATATTTTTCATATACTAGTTTGAAAATCATACTTCTTCTTTTTAAATAAAATTTCTAATAAAAATATTTTATAAAAATATGTACCTCGCACATATTCGCACTCGACGAGAAAATACTATACGCAAACTTGCACGCGACGTACAATACGACAAATGCAAACTTGTATGCGTCGTACAAGTCCGAAGTACAAAAATCAATACCAAATTATTTTAAAAAAATCATAGTAGAAATTTAGGGGGGTTCACAGAAGCTTTCTCTAAATTTGTGATTCACGTAAGGAGAGAAAGAGAGGGTTGCCAAGGAGAAGAAAAGGTTGCGAGATCGTCGCCCACATGACGTCCAACTCGAGGAAGGTATACGTGCAGAAGATCTTGGGGTCGTCCGCTCGAGACTGCCAGGAACTACTTATCTTTTTCCTGCCGCAGGTATAATTTGTGAACCCTAGTTTCTGCCTATGAAGGGTTAGAACACGTATTAAATCTGTTTGACTTTATATCGATCAATACGCACACCAAAGTAAGGGTCCTGGGAATCCCCAGTTCCATCAGTTTGCCGCGTGGAGCTTGCGCACCCTGGCTTAGGTGCAACTTGAGACTGGCGCAACCTAGTGATCTGGCGCCACTTGATGCTGGCGCTTTGTTAAAAGGGGCACCCATTAATTTTTAGGCTTCTACAAGACCCCCTTCAAAGTTTTCAAAGTTCGAAAGATTTCTAAATTTGAAATACTTTGAAATAGAATAATTTGACACGAGTTACGCTAGTCAATGTTTAATCAACTCCGCTTTTTGAGCACAAGTTGCGCAACAGTTTTAAAATACCCTTTAGGCGATAAATAGCCGTTCAAAGAGGAATTTTAAGTTTTTACTGAAAGTTATTTTCCTTATAGCCTTTATCTTCTTCCTTTTAACTTTTGAAGCTCCTCCGACGATCGTAAATGCCACCAAAGAAGACCACCGCCGACAAGGGAAAGGCCATTGCTGGGCCTTTATCACGTATATCGCCGCCGAGGGCACCTCACTATGCACCTCCATCATCGAGAGATGAACAAGCCAACGCACCTTTCAAAGGTGATCTTCATAGAACAAATCGACCGTCACTTAGGCGCTAGTGAACAAAAAATTCATTATGCCAGAGTCAATCATCTCTTTTTAGAGCTCTGTTTGATTTGTGCACTCTGTAACGTACGCCTCCTCTTTTTAGAGTGTAAGCTCACACTTTATAACTCGCGCCTCCTCTTTTTAATGTGTTGGCAGTCAAAATACACCGTTTGTTTTTACGAATTGTATTGTGCAAGTTTCGAATTTGTGCCTTCTGAACATGTGCGAATGCACCCTTCAAACATGCGCACTTCGAGTTAGCACTAGGCACAACTTGATAACTTGCGCAATGCAGAACTTGAGTACATATTAGTCTTGAGCTGACACTAGGCGCACTCTGTAGGCTTGCGCAACATAGAATCCTGTGCAACCTAGATTATATTTTTTAGAAGCTCGTACAACCTATGACCTCGCGTACCCTGCTTTAAATTTAGATACTGTTGTATAGACTTTATAATTGATCTTTTACTCTCTTTTTTCAGTTGATCTCAGAAAAGACCCTGATACTGAAAGATATGCTTCGGCCTTCAACGTAGCAGAATACCGAGAAGACCTATCCCATATACAGTATCTTCAATATGATCTTCCTGAGTCTCGAAGCGCTATGCTCGTAGCTCAAGAGAGCCCTACCTTGTTATGCTTGATGAACGGTGAACCTTTGGAAAGTTCAGACAATGTCGTTCATAAGAAGCTAGCTTTGTTATTTGGAGAGGCGATCAAGAAAACGTCCTAGACCAAAGCAAAAAGAGAAGACATATTTTATCAATATGGGGACAGAATCATGTACCTCACAAAAATGTCGAGACACTTGTCTCTGTCTCGATAGGCATTTTCCAGTTATCCTCGATGTATGGCGTAGGATCTGACCCTGATTCAACAGGCCAGAGTTGGGAAGATATGCTACAGATTGGGTCCGCAGAAGAAGGATTTTTTCTACAGCACTTCTGAGAGATACAGTTCCTATCTGAGAGGTTTGGGACCAAGCTGTATACCTCTTGAAGATTCATCAATGCTGCTTCCTGTCAGGGTACCTATTTTTGTGAATATGTTTGCGAAGGCTGAGGGGAGATACCAAGACCAAACCATGCGCTTAACAGGCTTAGTGAACCCTGACATGAAATGCTGGAACAGTGTAGTGGTTTAGGTTTTGGATCATTTTAAGGATAAACTCTTGAACTAGAGCTATATAATCCGACCTAGACCACTGCTTACGGCTTTCGTCCGAATGCTCACATGTTTTTGGCTTTAATTGAAAGATACAATAAGACGATCGTTACCATCATGACTCCTTACGGAGAAATCGGCTTCACACTTCATGAAATTAAGTATCTTTCACATTTGCCAATGGGTGAAAACCTATATGAAGAATACGTTCTGACAAACGAGGAACTGGATACTCTATCAGCATATAACCCTCGGATGGTGGCTGTGTTTAAAGAGTTGTTATGCCACTATACGATCTATTCGCTTTGCTACAAGAGTGCTTCCAAAGGGACTTGTTACACCACCAAATGGCTTCCATACTTGTTTCTGGGGTATGCTCATGAAGAGAAGATCATCGATAGTCAAGCTTACAATCCTTGTTTCTTCAAACTGCTCAGTCACAGGGATGTAGAAAAATTGATAGAAAAATCTAAGCATTACGATAACATCCTAGATGTAGATTGGTACCCATTCACTACTGGAGCCCCAATCAAAATTTATCTTAGACAGGGTTACAGACCCATGTCTCGAGAAGCCCAGCTGGCAGGTTTTTGCTCTTTATGGCTACGACGATTTGTGATTCCCGGAGCCAATGCCGTTGACCGATTCCATCAAGGTGTGTTATTTGTCGTAGTGCGTCTAGTGTTCGGCTATAAGATGGATCTTCTCTCGGTGATGACCCGCCGCTTGAACGTAGGTTTGCGTTCTTTCGTTAACACTATGGTGTACGATAAAAATTCTCGGGACGACTTCCCTCGTACCGAAATATCGTACATATATCTATTTGGGTGGTTGCTATTGCAATACCCTGACCTAATGGACCCCGATATGGGTGAAGTCGGAGGCAATTTTATCAGGCGTTATTCCAATACTCGATGGAATATAAATGCACTGTCAAAATGCCGAAGAGCTTTAAACCGCAGGTCTGGACGAAGATTTTAATGTGTTCCTCCTCCTCCAGGATATGAAAATCTCCCTCCACAACTCATGGATCTAGAAGCAGCATCTATCCGTCTATCTTCGGTGGAGTTCACATGGTTGAAGACGATCCAGCCATCACATCTTGTGTACCGATTTGAGGGCGAGTGCTTTCTGGAACCGTATTTACTAAGACAATTTGATCGACAGTTCGGCTATGATCAACTGCACATGGGTAAAGCCACCACCTATTTAAAGGCTAAGTGTTACCTAACAGATGGTGCCAGGGCTTGGAGATACTACAATGCAAGAGGCACCAAGGCCACATTTTTGATGCCCAATGTCTCCCAGACAGGCCCGCGTATGTTATATACATACGTAAATTTTTATACTTTAGACAACACTTTCGTCGAAAACTTCCACCTGGCCCATAGCTTTGCTAGTGACAAACGATCAAGGGCTGGTGTCCATACTGCACAATAATTCAGGGATGGGAAAGATCGAGACCCTGCCGATGAACCTCTGGAGGCTTCTCTTGTGGGCTTCCAAGATGAAGTTAATGATCCGCTAGATGTGTCACTGAGGATACGGAAGGAGAAGTCCCCTCAAAAGGGACTTGGGAAAAAAAGAAAAACTGGAGAGTCATCTACTCCTTCACACCCTGGTGATCTCCCTTCTTCTCCTAAGGCTGTAGGAAAAAAAGAAGACCACATTGGTCATTACTGAGCAGCCCACCACCAGAACTACGTTGTCCCAAACAAGCAGATGCAGACTGGAGCATCCCCTGGAGGAGGAGAGGCAACTCCTTCTTCAGTTCCAAGAAGCAGCCGAGGTGCCCAAGAAGAAATTACTAGAGAACCCAATGTGCAAGACGACCTCGGTGAGGTTGAAGAAGAACCTGAGACACCTTTTGTGCGCAAGACCAAAAGGAGATTAATGGTGACAACAGAAGACCGTCAAGAAACGTTGCCTTCACAAGATATGCCACCTCCACAAGGTAAATTTTAATATTCTTTTAAGGTAATCTTGATTGAATAACATATTGACATTATTTTTTTTCATCTGCAGAGGTTACAATAATCAGCGTTCTGACTCCAATCATTATACAGAAGGGATTTTAGGGCCCACAATCACAAAAATGACTATTCCCGTGACTGTGCTAGCTGTCGCAGGAATTATGATGTCATCTCCAACTCTAGGAGTCCCAAAGACTATACTTCCTGAAAAGGGCTTCCCTTTTACAGAATCCAACCATAATGTCACTGTTCCTTCAGTGGCCCAAACTCCTACTTACTCTCAAGAGGATCGAAAAATGATAGCGGCTCTCAAAGGCTGTGACTACGGTGATGCATTATTTGAAGATGATTCTACAAGTGTCGTTGAAGGAGACCAAGCTTCAGTGGAAGTCCCGATGAGTCAAGAATTACAGACCGAAGAAGGCCATACCTGCTAAAGGTCAGGAGCACCCCGTTGTTGAACAGGGGCTCCCAAGTCCAAGAACTGATGAGCCTAAAAACAAGGACAATTCTGATGATCATGAAAGAATGAATGAAAATCAGACTATGGTTCCTGAAGATGCTGGGATCAATGAAAATCCCAACACTGATATTGCGGTGACTCAAACCCCTACCAACAACGCATTTGAGGTCAAGGATGCAGAAGTGATTGCCGCAACTGAACATGCAGAATCAGGGGTCGGAAGCAGCCATTTTCTATCAGGCGGCTCTAAAGCTGAAAGTAGTCAGGCAACCGTGTCTGAAAGTACCATGGTCAGGCTCCGCTCAAATTTGGACATGCCCCGTAAGACCCCATACATATCGCCAGGATCGGGTAAATTTTAGACTTTTATTTACCCTAATTCCTTTAATAATGTATAATAACTGTGTATCTTGAATACAGTGGGTCCTGTGGGGACGCTTGCAATAGCTGCATCGATCACATTCAGTTTTAGCTCGACCATGGCTCCCCTAGATATAGGGATCCAAACTGGAGAGGGAAGTTCTTCTATAATACTAGTACTCGGGTCTCCTGGTGTACAATCTGTAATTCCTCCAATTACTGCAAAAGTAATAATTCAAACAGAAGTGGCTACTCTGGGTATCTCAGCGATGAACAGTGTCGTCGAAGTTTATACTAATGCTTTCTTCACTTCTCTGAAGCCTCTAATTGAAATGGTCATGGAAAAGGACCAACCTTATGAGTCAGTAAGGGGCCCTTCCTTCTTCATCATTGGAGCTATCCGCAAGATCGGTGATCTGGATAGAGTCAATTATTTAGATCATATCTTGAATGAGCTTCAAGAATCCATCAAGTCTTATAAACATCAAACAAGAGAAAATATCCAGAAGCTCATAGATGCTGAATGCAAAATGATGGCTCGTGAGGCTGCAACAAGAAAGGCTAACTTCGAAGCTTCTGTGGTGGCTTTCTCACAGCGCTCTGCAGAGTTGGAATCTCACATTGTCGAGACAACTTCTTCTATTGAGTGTTATAAGACTGGAGCTACAGAGAAAGTGAAAGAAGCTACTGAATGCCAAGCTCGCCTTCGGGATTTAGAAATTGAAATAGCCCCGCTCCAAGAAGCACTCAAAGTGGCTCAACGACGTATAGAGGAAGTATTAGAAATGCCTCAAATTGCTGTGAGCCAATTAGATGACCTGAGGAGGCAACGAGATGCACTTATCCAAACTGATGGTGCAGAACTGGAACGCCGAGCTGATTCGCTGCAACCATTTAATCCAGAGTCTGGAAGAGCTCTAGCGAGGTAGAGGGTACTCGACTCCAGAATAGAGAGAGCTAAGTATCCAAAGAGACTGATCGTTGATCTCAGTACTTAGCCTCCCCAGTGAAACGATCTATAGAAGCTTTTGTCTTTTTGTTGTATTTCACATGATGTAATTTTTGACATTTTGAATATCATTGAAATAAAAGTTAATGCTCTTTTTGTGGTTCCATTACTTATTATTTATCTATAGTAGATATAAGTAATATATAAGAATAGGAAAATATGTTCAGAGGTACCGGACATGACTTATCTCCTAAAAAATAACAATACTAATTATATCTGTTCAGAGGTAATGTGGACGTGACAGAATATAATTCTCAGAATATTATCATTTCAAAAGACGACTTTATCAGAGGTAATATGAACGTAATAAGTCGTTGATGTAGATAATAGAATTCAGAGGTAATATGGATGTGAATTTATGTATCTATTGATAATCTTAAGTCAGCTGGGACTCAAAGATAGGATATATTTTAAAACAACTAGGTTCCAAAAGATGAGATTTGTGATAAGGTGACACAATCTGGATATACTCCACTGGGGATTTTGAAGATTTATTATTTGAGGTTTTATTTACAGAAGAGTGAATAAAAGATAATAACTCGGTATTTTGGGGTATGTACAATATTCAGAAGATGTTTTGTACATTCTTCAGACATAGTATTTTTTTTTAAGAATTTGCTATTGATGGGCATCATAGCAACTCGGCCGTCCATACCAGTCAGTTGATAAGCTCCATTTGAGAAAACCTTGCTTACACAATAGGGACCTTTCTATTTTGTTTCAAATTTGCCCTTGCTCATGTATGTCATAGTCATATGACGTCTGACAGTAAGGACTAATTCGTCTTTTTGGAATGCTCGTACTTTGACTTTATGGTTGAAAGTTTTTGAGATATGGGCTTGATATAGCTCGATATGTCGTTGAGCTAATAGCCGCTTTTCGTCAAGCACTTCAAGCTCCTGAAGTCGAAGACGATCATTGTTTTCTATTATGAGCTCATTGGCAATTGCAATTCTTATGGAGGGGATTTAAATCTCCAATGGTAGGACGATTTCGCATCCATATACCAAGGAGAATGGTGTGCAACCGGTTGGAGTACGTATAGTAGTACGATAAGCCTATAGACTTTCTCCAAGCTTTTCACTCCAGTTTTTCTTATTGGTAGAAAAGAATTTCTTGAGAAGCTTGATGATAGTTTTGTTGAATGCTTCAGCCAGACCGTTAGCTGCAGGATTATAGGCCGTGGAAGCCACATTGTTGATTCTATTATCATCACAAAACCGAGTAAACTTTTGACTGATGAATTGTGGTCCATTATCATGAATAATTCATTGAGGAATGTCGAATATGTATATCACATAATGTTTGATGAAGTTGATGATGCTGCTAGTCTTGACTTCAGATAAAGGTATGGCTTCTGCCTATTTCGAGAAGTAATTGGTTATAGCTAGTATAAACTGATGTCCTCTAGATGACGGTAGATTGATAGGACCATTGACATCGATGCCCCAAGCTTCAAACGGCCATGATGCGGCAGTCGGGTGCAGGAACTCCGATAGTTGATAAAAAAAATCTGCATGAATTTGACAGGCTCGGCATTTCCTTGCATATTCAATGGCATCAGATACCATAGTGGGCCAGTAGTAGCCCATACGTCCGATACAATCCTGTAACTTAGGACCGGGTTGATGTACACCACATACACCATCGTGAGCTTCACGTAGTATTTGTTTTGCTTCATCTCCTGCAAGACAGGTAAGAGTAGACCATCAAATGTTCGCTGATAGAGGATTTTGGAGGTGTGATTGTAATAAAAATAGAGTGGTCGCCTACAGATTGTTGTAGCTTCCTTAGAATCTTCAAGTAAGATGTCATGTACCACGAAGTCAATAAAAGGAGCTCTCCAATCTTCACTAATAACGTTGATTTCAGTTGAATTACTGGACTCAATATTTGAGTTATTCTCGATGCAAAATAATTTTCTGATAGTGATGACAATCATCTGTTGCCTTCTCACTGGGATTGCTAATACGGCTGCCAGATTAGCCAATGCATCAGCCTCTGTATTTCATGCCCGACGTACATGTTTAATGAAGAAGCCCTTGAACGATGTAGCCAGTCTAACTGCCGCTTCATGACATGGGACGAGATCTTAGTGCCGAACTTCATATGTGCCTCTAACCTGATTGATGATCAGTTTAGAGTCTCAATATACTTCAAGATATTCAATATCCAATTGTTTAGCTAATTGGAGACTAATGAGCAGAGCATTGTATTCAGCCACATTGTTGGAACATGATTCACCTAAAGAATAAGCTTTTTGAATAGCTAATCCTTCTGGCAATACGAGGACGATTCCAACTCCAGCGACAATGGCACCTTTTGGTCCTATTCTGGATGCACCATCAAAGAATAGACGCCAGGTAAGAATTTCTTCTAAAATCATGTTGGATTCCAAAGTTTCGTCTAGAATCTCGTCATAGAGTTTAAACATCTCCGAAATTGGATGAGCCGCGAGGAAGTCAGCTAAGGCTTGACCCTTAATAGACTTTTGTAGGCATAGACCATATCATATTGTGCTAACAAAATGGCCAATGTAGCAAGTCTGGAATTGAGTGTACTAGGCTTTTTCATCAAACCCGGAGAGGGTTAACTCTGGAGATAACATGAATAGTCTGGCCTGTGATATAATATCTGATTTTCTGAATAACAAACATCAAAGCTAGACACTCTTTTTCTACCGAGCTGTATCGATGTTCAACCCGGATCATTGTGCGGCTGAGATAATAGATAGCTTGCTCTTGACATTCTTTGTTCTTCTGAGCTAGTAAGGTACCCAATAAATGATCCATTGCTAGAACATACATCAGGAACGGTATTTCTGAGACTAGAGGCACTAGAACTGAAGGGTTCATCAAGTACCGCTTTATGTCTTCAAATTCTTGCTGGCATTCTTCAGTCCAAATGAAAGATACACCTTTCTTCATGAGTTGATTGAATGGTCTACAACATCTATAGAGATTTGAGATGAGTCTCCTGATGTACGCAAGCCATCCTTGGAATCCTCGTAGCTCTTTTAGGTTGCGTGGAGGACGCATCTCTTGAATGGCTTTGATTTTCTTAGGGTCAACGTGTATACCGTTAGTGGTAATAACGAATCTGAGAAATTTGCCACTAGATACTCCCAGGAATGACTTGGTGGGATTCATCTTGAGTTGATGTTGGCACATTAGATCGAAGATAGTTCTCAAGTCTTGGATGTGGTCTTCCTTTACACAACTTTTGACAGCAATATCATCGACATAGCATTCAACTGTCTTCCGTAAATGATCATGGAAGATAGTACTCATAGCCCGCTGATAAGTTGCACCAGTATTTTTAAGACCGAATGGCATAACAATATAGCAATGGACTCCCAGAGGAGTATGGAAAGATGTATGTTTCTATTCTTCTTGATGCATCTTGATTTGATTGTATCGTGAGAATCCATCCATAAAAGAAATTCGTTCGAATTTGCAAGTATTGTCGATCATGACATCAGTTATCGAAAGAGAAAACTCATTCTTAGGACAAACATCGTTGAGATCCCTAAAATCAATGCAGACTCTGACCTTCACCATTTTCTTCATAACTGGCACAACATTGGCAATCCAGTCAGGATGTTGTTTTTCTCTGACAAAACCACAAAAGATAAGCTTCTTGACTTCAGTTTCTATGGCATCCATCATATCAGGTCAGAATCGACGATGTTGTTGTTTGACTGGCCTTTCATTAGGCAAGATGTTGAGCTTGTGGGCAGCAATCTGAGGATCCAGTCCCGGCATATCCTCATAACTCCAGGCAAAAATGTCAGTATATTCCCAAATAAGCTAAATTAATTCTTGTTTATCCGCTTCTGGAAGACTCTTGCTGATGAAGACAGGTCTTGTCGAGCCTTCTTCTCCAATATTAATCTGAATTAATTGATGTTCAGTAGGGGGTTCTCATTGCTCAAAGAGAAGTTTCCATTGAGTGTCAATCTTTTGTGCCCACGGATCTGCTTCAGGAGCTTCAGTAAAGTCATAATCGTCTTCTGAGAATTCAGCAGACACCATATTGGAAGATAGTGTCACCCGATGGACGTGGCGTACACTGGTATCAGAATTCCATGAAATAGAATCAGAAGAGTTAGATCGCTCCTCTTTATTGGATTCGAAGGCTTCTAGGGTGGAAATCGGCGAAGTATAACCCAATCCATGCTTCGTTTTATTGTAGTATTGCAGTGACTTTCCTTTTGGAGCAAGGATACGAATAGGAGTTTGCCTTCCCTTACCGCCATTGAGACCAGCTTTAAAATTGTAGCCCATCTTTTGAATGATATCTTTTGATTATTGACTATAACGACGTAGTTGGAGTCCCCCGTTATCATCATTTTCTTCCTCTCTATCGGGCATAGTCTTCTACTATGTTCCTTTACTAAAAAGTATAGGAAGTTTACCTTTCTTCCTAGAAGGAACTAAGAAGAAGGAGTCTTGCACTGGTTCGAGCAATACTTCATCTTGGAGAGGTTGAACTGCTCTTATTGTAAGTGGTTCAAAGTTATCTAGCATTTATAAGTAATATCGAGTAGAATAATCGGCATCAATATACTGTAAAAAAGATGCTACTTTATTGATTTGTACATCATCATTTACAATACAGTTTTTGGCCTTAGCAGAAAGCTTGGTAAGGTTGATAACCAGAGGAAGAGAAGGAGAAGAAGGAGGCTTGTTACGACGAAGGTCGATAACAAGAGGATCAGAAGAGGTGAGCTCCCTCTGTTCCATCTTTTCAGCAGGAGGCTGCTTATTATGAGAGAAATGATGGATAGTAAATGTCTGAGAAGAAGATGGACGAGTAGTACGTCCTTTGACTAGGATTATGAGAACATCATCTGAGGTGTATCGCTGATCTTCTTTACTATACATCGCCAATACAACATTCACGAACTCTTCCTTATACATCCGAGAATCAGTACAATATGCTTCGATGCCTCTAAAAGGATTTAGATCAGCTACTTCCTTTTGGACTTCTCCATTGACGTCCACATATTTGAAGCATTGGTGGAGAGTAGATGGTAAATGTTATGCTCATGCGGGAATGGTCTTCCCAGCAAAGTATTATAGGAGCCATGATTATCGATTACGTAGAAGGTAACCTTTGTACGAAGATTGTCGATTTGAACTTTCAGGCGAATCTTCCCTAGGGGTTCACTTCTTCCAAAATTAAATCCCACGATTGTTGTGATAGTTGTGAAAAGATTATGTACAGGAATCTTCAATACATCTAGCAGAGTCTCTGGCATGATGCTGAGTGCAGATACGATCAACTTTCATGGTATCGATATATCCCGTAAAATAGAGAGGCCGGTCACGACGATTATCTTCTAGCAGCATATCATCTTGTGTAAAGGTGATGTTGGGTATCATCTCCATCACACTTGTAGAAGCATGGAAAATATTACTTTTAGTCCCACATCGGAAAGGAGAAGAAGAAGGGCTCACTTCATTCTATTAATAGAGCCCCCTTGCCTCTTTGAAAAGGGTACCAACTTCTCTTCCCTCCTTCCAACTTGGATTCTTCCTACTACGCACCTTCGGGTGCTAAGTCGAAGAAGTCTAGGGCAGCGCAGGCTCGTCGAGCTCAGTCAACTGTCCCAACCTCTGACCATCAGAGAGTCCCGCTAACTGTTAAGTGGGCCTCTGATGTAAAGTTGTACAGAACCGCCCATGTCCAGCCCCCGGCAGCAAACAGACAGGGTGATTCTCCAACTTGGACTCTTCCTACTATGCACCTTCGGGTGCTAAGTCGAAGAAGTCTAGGGCAGCGCGGGCTCGTCGAGCTCAGTTAGCTGTCCCAACATCTGACCATCAGAGAGTCCCGCTAACTGTTAAGCGGGCCTCTGATAGAAAGTTGTGTAGAACCACCCGTGTCCAGCCCCCGACGGCAAACGGACAGGGTGGTTCTCAAGGGTCTCCCAACAAAGATCGAGGGCAAGTGCTTTCACTAGCCCCGTATCAGGGAGAAAACATAATACCTACGCACTCGTGTGCTCGGGATACCCGGGCCCACAAAACGAATACAAAGGTTGACCGAGATGTCCTTGACTTGCGAGATGTGATCCTTCATAAGCGCAAGGAAAGAAAGGGATTCTCTACGCCGCTCAAAATCAATATGGAGCCTCATACGGCTCAAAATCCAGAAAGCTTCATGCGGCTCAGGAAGCTTCATGCGGCTCAAAACCCAGAAAGCTTCATGCGGCCCAAAAGCAGCAGGGGGCCTTATGCGGCCCAAAATCAACATAAAACTTCATGCGGCTCAAAAATTGAAGAGTTTCATGCGGTTCAAAAATTGGAAAGTTCCATGCGGCTCAAAAAACTGAATTGGGGAGTTTCATGCGGCTCAAAATCCCTGGGAGCTTCATGCGGCTCGGAAAGCTTCATGCGGCCCATAGATAGCAAGGAGCCTCATGCGGCTTGAAATCAGCCTAACCAGCTGGCCATAATTACTCTGACATAAAGGCGACAGCTCTGACAGAGATGATAGCTCTAACATAAAGACAAAACGTGACATGCTCCTAAAAAGACGAGAAAATTATCATGATATCCGGTACAGTGCACAGTTCCAGAGAAGACTCTTCATGTGGATCACCCATAAGACAACTTTTATGCGGCCCGGTCATGAGACACTCTTTATGCAGCTCGGCTATGGAACAGTCCTTTATGCGGCTCAGCCAGGATGCATCATTCATGCGGCTCGCCACAAAGTAGCAGTTGAGACACGTTGCAGAAATTGACCAAGTCTTAATAGTTCGAATTTAGTTCAACAAGCAGATCATGATCAGTCTTAACCAATCCCCAGCTGCCCACTTCTCGAGGCACAGTTACTAGGATATGGTCCAAAATTAGCCACGTGGCTGTACACCCCATTACTCATAAATTCCTATAAATAGCAAGGTGCTATTCCTTTGCATACACACAGATAAACACAGAGAAATATACACACACCTAAGCAGAGAGAGCATTTCTTCACCGGAGCGGAGGTTACGTTCGATCGTCCAAGGAGTAAGGCAGAGGTGATAGCACTTTCCCGAGCCTCTACCGTCACCCCCAGAATCCAAATTAAACAATTGTACTTAGATTGCTTTTCCTAGATTTTGTTCCTAGGCTCTCTTTTGTACAAGCGAGTTTGTAATTGTGAGTCAAAGTTCAGTCCTCCTATAAAACTGTTATGTTCTCCGATAATCAATGGCAAACACGATGGCGACTCTGCTGGGGACTAACTTCTCCACTGCTGAGAAGTTGGTGATGTAATCAAACGCAGCCAAACTCGGCTCCACGCAACAGATGTTGGTTGTTCGCTTCGGCCAGCAAGCATTTGAAGAGATGCTCTCCGAGGGGAGCGCTAGCCGCACCCAGAAGCGAGCCAGCCCAAAGAAGGTCCGCAGGAAGTGGAGGCCCAAAATCGTTGCCCCTCTCCAAGCTCTGGAAGAAGTGTTCTCTGCTGCCCAAGACGGCGAAGGAGACTCACATGTGGCCCCACTTCAGGCCGCAGAGGACCCTGCTGTCCCCAAGTCCGGCAAAGGAAAATACTACGATGTTGGACTTGCGGGAGCAAATGGAAACTCTATGCGGTCCAGAAAGAAGCCGCATAAGGGTGCCAGCCGCATGCAGAAGGCTCATGCGGCCCCCAATCCCAGCCGCATGCAGAAGGCTCATACGGCTATCAATCCTAGCCGCATACAGAAGGCTCATACGGCCACCAATCTCAGCCGTATGCAGAATACATATGCGGCCACCAACCCTAGCCGCAGGGAGATGACCTATGCAGCATCCAATCCCAGCCGCTGACCATCTGCCCTATGCGACTCGGGTTCAGTCTTCTACCGTCTCTCATGCGGTCCAAACATCAGGAGCTCCAATGAGAATGTGCCAAATTCTATACGGCACAGCCTGGACTCTTCCTACTATGAACCCTCGGGTGGTAGAGCGAAGAAGTCTAGGACAGCGCGGGCTCGTCGAGCTCAGTCAGCTATCTCAACCTCTGACCATCAGAGAGTCCCGCTAACTGTTATGCGGGCCTCTGACGAAAAGTTGTACAGAACCGTCCGTATCCCGCCCCCGGCGGTAAATGGACAGGGTGGTTCCCAAGAGTCTCCCAACAATGATCGAGGGCAAGTGCTTTTACTAGCCCCGCATCAGGGAGCAAATATGATACCAACGCACTTGTATGCTCGGGATCCCCGGCCCACAAAACGAGTGTAAAGGTTGGTCGAGATGTACTTGACTTGCGTGATGTGACTCTTCACAAGTACAAGAAAAGAGAAGAAACCTTGGTGTACGTACAAAGATTCCTTCCATGGACATCACTGTACTCAAGTTTTTGTCAACTGCTGCTGCAACAAGACAACAGTGCAAGAGGACCGGCAGTCTGTCTTCCAACGACTGCAGCAGCCAGGACCGGTCCTACAACAAAGCTCAGGAGACGAGGGAGGGAAGAAAATAAATACCTCAAGGACCGGTCCTGTAATTCTGCCCGGAAGGTCCCTACCAGCAAGGGAGGGAAGAAAATAAATACCTCCAGCCCGACAATCTCAACCAGCGCGGCCAAGAAACCCTCATCTAAGAGGTTGTCCACAGCCGTCACAGGAGGAGTTTATCAAGGTACCCGCTCAAAGGCGAAATCTTCAACACTTGGAGATTCGTTATCTACATCCCTGGGGATAGTTGAAGCTGGGGGTAGCACTCCTCGAAACATCCACAACAATCCGGTGTTCCAAGATGACGAACCTGGGGAAACCATCCCCCCGGTAGATACAACGGAGTCTGACGTCCCTGAAGACGTCCACAAGTGCCAAGACGAGGCAACCTCCAATACAGGGCATGGCACTTCCTCCGAGTTCGAAACATAGGAGAACATTCCCACATACCCCGACGACTTCTCTATGCGAGGGTATGATTCGGAGGGCACATCTTCTACAGTGCCTTCCACTTCTCCTCACGTAAAGACAGTAGTCATGACTGAGAATAACCAAGACGGTCCCAGTGATCGGCAATGCCTCGACACTCTTGAGGCCATACTTAATACATTGGTTAAGTCAGTGGACGAGATCAAGGCGGCCCTACCCGCTCTACAAGCTAGGACACCTGGTCAAACAAGCTTGGGTCCCGCTGCCAATGCGGACTCAAACACGACCGCCCCAACCCCGGGCGATAATCCATACAGAATATCGACTCCCACTGCTGCAGAAGAGGCTAAGGAGGCAAGAAGAGAAGTCCAGAAGCTCCGGGCAAGGTTTCACGCCCGAAAAACCTCTCAGGACCTCAGGATACGACAGTCGTATCCCGCTGCATGGAGAGATGTCCCCTTCCCTCCTTGATACAAACCATTCAACATCAATCTATATGACGGGAAGACATCTGCGAGCCGTTACATGACCTACTTCGAGATCACAACAGACCATCTACCGCATGACGACGCCATCCTCACGAGGTTGTTCATTGGGGTATTAGAGGGGGTCGCATTCGAATAGTACCGCAACTTGCCGGATAACTGCATCCATTCCTTCGCCGGCTTCAAACATATATTCTTGGAAAGGTTCTACGAGGTGGGACAAGATGTGACAATGTCAACCCTCATAGACATTGTCCAAGGAGAAAAAAAAGCTGACAAGGAATTACATCGAGCGGTTTCGCCAAGCCGCGATGAAATTTCCCTCTGGTAACCCAGACTCTTCTTTAATTGAGATTTGCTCAAAGAGGCTGCTCCCTACAATCAGTCTCTGGATGGGCGAAGATCAATTTAAAGACTGGAAGGCCTTCATCATCAGCGCTACTAGCGCAGAAGTAAAATTGAAGAAGGCTCGCCAACTGGGGCTGCATATCTCGGATAGAGAGGATAAGTGCAAACGCCCTAATACCAACAACAACAACGGCTAGTTCCTCAAAAAAAATTATGACTAAATGACGACTTCCAATTATCTCTCAGATTGTGAGTTATGTACCCTCTGGTACCGCTGAACTTACACTCTGACCTCAAATCTCCTAGATTGTTGAGTTATGTACCCTCAGGTACCACTGAACTTACTCTCTAACTGCTCCATCCCATCTTCTAGTCATAACTAGGAACCTCCACATTAAATGCTTTTCTTCTCCATAGTTTGCCTCAAAATCTATTACCCGTACCACCAGTACTTAGAAGGGTGATAGATCCATAAAACTTATCCTAATCTATTACTCGCACCATCGGTGCGCAAAAAGGGTAATAGGTCCAGAAAATTCTCCAATAGAAAAAAGCAACCATGTCCATATTACCTCTGAGTTGTTTTCCTATCCATCACAAACAAATCACCCAATACATTGAACTTCCACGTCCATATTACCTCTAAGTTGTTCTGTCTATCCACATTAGGCACACTCCTACCACGTCCTCATTACCTCTGAGTAGTAAGGCTCTACTTTAGACCCATATTTACTACGTCCTCATTACCTCTGAGTAAATATGTCGATTGGCTCTACTTATTATCAGTACTCGCATCGCCAGTACACAAAAGGGTAATAAGTCCACA
This sequence comes from Iris pallida, assembly GCA_029216955.1. Taxonomy (NCBI): domain Eukaryota; kingdom Viridiplantae; phylum Streptophyta; class Magnoliopsida; order Asparagales; family Iridaceae; genus Iris; species Iris pallida. Next base: position 182,409 of record JANAVB010022241.1, on the reverse strand, counting down.
AAAATCATCCTAATCTATTACTTGCACCATCGGTGCGCCAAAGAGTAGCAGGTCCACAAAATATCATTCAAATCTATTTGCTCGTATTTTCAGATGCACAAAAGGGAAATAGGTCCACAAAATTCTCCAAACGGGAAAAACAACCACGTCTATCATAAACAAACCACCCAATACATAGAACTTCTACGTCCATATTACCTCTGAGTTGTTCTGTGTATCCTCATTAGGCCCACTCCTACCACGTCCTCATTACCTCTGAGTAGGAAGGCTCTACTTTAGACCAATATTTACTACGTCCTTATTACCTCTGAGTAAATATGTTAGTTTTCTCTTCACTTATTGTCCGTACTCGCACCGCCAGTACACAAAAAGGATAATAGGTCCACAAATGTCCTTTTTTGACCATAAATACTGTATTAGGTCCTTTAGTACATGCACCCCTTTTTCACAATCATATGCTTCTGGAACCCAGTTGTTCCGTGGCATTCATTACCCATTATGTAGAACTTCCATGCCCATATTACCTCTGAGTTGTTTCATATATCCTTATCTGGGTCCACTTCCAACACGTCCTCATTACCATCAACCCCATATTTACCATGTTCTCACCACCTCTGAATAAATATGATGGTTCCCTCTCTTAACTTATTATCCGTACCTAAAACCAAGGTACGCCAAGGATGATAAGTCCATATAAAATCCCCAGCCGAACTACCCAAACCTATCACGTCCATGCTACCTCTGACAGGATTGCCACACCTAAACAACTCTACCTTCCATGCTTCTTATTCAAAGTATTCCAAATTTTGCAATTTGAAAACTTTGAAGGGGGTCTTGTAGAAGCATGGAAAATATTTCTTTTAGTCCCATATCGAAAATGAGAAGAAGAAAGGGCTCACTCCATTCTATAAATAGAGCTCCCTTGCCTCCTTTAAAAAGGGCACCAACTGCTCTTCCTTCCTTCCAACTTGGATTCTTCCTACTACGCACCTTCTGGTGCTAAGTCAAAGAAGTCTAGGGCAGCGCGGGCTCGTCGAGCTCAGTCAGCTGTTCCAACCTCTGACCATCAGAGAGTCCCGCTAACTGTTAAGCGGGCCTTTGATGAAAAGTTGTACAGAACCGCCCGTGTCCAGCCCCCGGCGGCAAACGGACAGGGTGGTTCTCCAACTTGGACTCTTCTTACTACGGACCTTCGGGTGCTAAGTCGAAGAAGTCTAGGGCAGCGCGTGCTCGTCGAGCTCAGTCAGCTGTCCCAACCTCTGACCATCAAAGAGTCCCGCTAACTTTTAAGTGGGCCTCTGATGGAAAGTTGTATAGAACCGCCCGTGTCCAGCCCCCGGCGGCAAACTGACAAGGTGGATCTCAAGAGTCTCCTAACAAAGATCGAGGGCAAGTGCTTTTACTAGCTCCGCATCAGAGAGCAAACAAGATACCTACGCACTCGTGTGCTCAGGATATTCGAGCCCACAAAATGAGTACAAAGGTTGACCGAGATGTCCTTGACTTACGAGATGTGATCCTTCACAAGCGCAAGGAAAGAAGGGGATTCTCTACGCCGCTCGAAATCAACATGGAGCCTCATGCAGCTCAAAATCCAGAAAGCTTTATGCGGCTCAGGAAGCTTCATGCGGCTCAAAACCCAGAAGCTTCATACGGCTCAAAAAGCTTCATGCGGCCCCAAAGTAGCAGGGGGCCTTATGCGGCCCAAAATCAACATAAAACTTTGTACGGCTCAAAAATTGGAGAGTTTCATGCGGCTCAAAAACTGGAGAGTTCCATACGGCTCAAAAAACTGAACTGGAGAGTTTCATGTGACTCAAAATCCCTGGGAGCTTCATGCTGCTCAGAAAGCTTCATGCGGCCCATAGATAGCAGGGAACCTTATGCGGTTTGAAATCAGCCTTAGCAGCTGGCCATAATTATTCGAACATAAAGGCGACAGCTCTGACAGAGATAATGGCTCTGACATAAAGACAAGATGTTACATGCTCCTAAAAAGACGAGAAAATCATCATGATATCCGACACAGTGCACAGTTCCAAAGAAGACTCTTCATGCGGATCACCCATGAGACAACTTTCATTAGGCCCGGTTATGAGACACTCTTCATGTGGCTCGACTATGGGACAGTCCTTCATACGGCTCAGCCAGGATACATCATTCATGCGGCTCGCCACAGAGTAGCAGTTGAGGCACGTAGCAGAAATTGACCAAGTCTTAACAATTCAGATTTAGTGCAACAAGCAGATCATGATCAATCTTAACCAATCCCCAGCTGCCCACTTCTCGAGACACAGTTATAAGGATGTGGTCCAAAATTAGCCGCGTGGTTGTACACTCAATTACTTATGAATTCCTATAAATAGCAAGGTGCTATTCCCTTGCATACACACAGATAGATACAGAGAAATATACACACACCCAGGCAGAGAGAGTATTTTTTCATTGGAGCCGAGGTTGCGTTCGATCGTCCAAGGAGTAAGACAGAGTTGATTGCACTTTCCTGAGCCTCTACCGTCACCCCCTAGAATCGAAATTAAACAATTGTACTTTGATTGCTTTTTTTAGGTTTTGTTCCTAGGCTCTCTTTTGTACAAGCAAGTTTGTAATTATGAGTCAAAGTTCAGTTCTCCTATAAAACTGTTCTGTTCTCCGATAATTAATGGCAAACAACACTATGATAATGAAAGCAGGTTACTGGCTCCTCCTCTGGCATTTTGAGTAGTGTCAGACAAGTATCGGCTTGCCTCAAAGCTTCACTCAATGTTTCTCGAGTTTTCTTCGAGAGATACAGTAGCTCAAAGATTTATAACTTTATCGGGGTATTAGCCAGCTGAGCTAGTATATCATAGTTATACGGCTTCTCGAGTCCCAGAGTTGGGGTCTTTTTTAATATTTTATCGAAATGGACTGGCTGTTTTCCCTTGTCTGTTGCCGTTGGTTTGGGAAGAGTCGGTTCCACTGAAGGTGATGAAGCAGATAGAATATTCACAGCAGGGAAAAAAAGGTGCTGGGATAGCATCCAGAGCTGGAGCAGGTTTTTCTTGACCTTTTAAGTAGTTTCGTAAGTAAAGTCGCCCAAACCTGGTACCAGTTAAAGCTTCTCCTTCAGATACAGGTTCGAAGGACACCATATTGTAATTCTTCAAGCGGTGCTTGTTTTTAGAATGTTTCTTTTGACTAGATGAAGAGTTTGTCCAGAAACCCATGCCAACAAAAGATTGATTGTATGGAATGCATAAAGAAAGAGGTATTGGAGATCATTTTCCATGATTCAAGTCAGGGGCATTCTGTAGATCATATCCCATCTTTGTCTTTAATTAACGGGATTGTGAACTATACAAATGGAAAGCTGGTTGATATTTGGCCTCTGGCTTTGGCTGTGTTATTTTTTATGAAGAAGAAGAGTCTGCCACCGAGATGAAGGTATCCGTTAAAGGTGGAAGATAATGTTCACCCAATAAAGTCATATGACATGACTTATATTTGGTCGTCTTCTTGAACTTTGTGGATGAAGAAGGTGCTTCGAAATTAGCCAATAAATTCGGATGGATCCACATGATTTTTCTCTAATCAATAGACAGAGAAATAACACCATCAGTTCGTGCAGGTGGGAGATTAACAATCTCCAAAGTGGTTCTCTGGATGGAAATGACGTCATCCTGCACAAGTTGAGCAGGAAAATTGTCAAACTGTAGAGAGATGACATTAGCCGTTACATTCTTTTCGCCTTGTTGGAGAGTGATTGCACCAAAATTGACCATCTCCTGGATCTTGTCTTTAAGGACGTAGCATGCTCGAGTCGGATGTCCAATAAACCTGTGGTAAACACAATATTTAGGGTGGTTAGTTTTACCTACTTTTTCTAGCCGTTTTGCATCAGACAGCTGAAGTTTACTGCTCTTAATCAGGCAATCAAAGATGCTCATGACATCATCTTCATCAAAGGAGTATTCTTCTTTCAGACATGGTGTCCTCTGTGGTGGTGTCGTTGGAGTAGGTGTTGATTGACCTATATTGATGGCTAGAGTTTCTTTGCCTTTGACATTGATATCCAAAGTCTCTTTGCCCTTACGGTTGACCTGACGGCCATTGCTATTTGATGTAGCATGTTCATCTCTGTCAAGATTAGGCATCTGAATACCTAATTGTTTGAACTTATTAGCATTTTTTTCTGCTGCTTTAGCATTCACTATGAATGAAGGCCAATCATGAAACTGTGTTGATCCAGTCCATATGCTGATTATAGGAAACAGATTTAATTTGCAAGTGTCTATTGTTAAAGTATCTGGAGTTCCGAGAGGCATTTTGAGTGCCTCACGGCGGAATCATTCAATGAACCGTTCGGTTGTTTCATTATGTTGCTATTTAATTTTGATGAGGGCAGACATAGTCATGTCGTTTGTTCCCTCATCAAATCATTCTAAGGACATTTGTTTGAATCCGAAGAAGGAGGTTATACAACCATCTGGCAAACTATGGTACCATTCGTAAGATGCACCTGCTAAGCATCCAACGAATACCCTAGTGAGTAGAATATTATTTAGTTGTAATTGATCAGTCATTACCTCAAAGTGATTGAGATACTGACTTGGAGATATGCTGCCATCAAATAGCATAATAGTAGGGGGTTTGTATTTGGGAGGAAATTGAACTTCCTTCTACTCTATGGGATAAGGCTGCTTGATCCCAAGCTTCTGTAAGCCATCTTTTTGCTTGAAGGATTAAAACTGAGTACGTAAAAGTTTTACGGCCTCATTAGTATCTCCCGATGATTGTGGAGCAGTAGACTAATTTGATGTGTTAGGAGAAGGTACTGCATGATAAATACCACCCCCAGTACCAGATTGACTTGGAATAGTCAGCACGGGTATGGAAGCAGTGTGAGAAGACTGTACCCCTAGAACAATATTGACGGGAGAAGATGTCGTTATAGGTTCTTGGGTTGGAATCAGATTCACAACGGGTGGAATCGTATGTTATGTCATAATCACAGCATGCATAACTGTCATCATCTCATCCATGCTCTTCAAATTGGCCTCCAAAACAACAATTCTCTACTCTTGACTGTTAGAATTGGAAGCATCTTGATCTTCTGTGATGACGTAAGCAGTCACTTCTCTAGCTATCGAAGATGAGCTAGTAGAAAAGATAGTCCATTCAGAACTTTCACTATCGGCATCGAAATTATATAAGGGACTACCCCAGGATGAATGATGGGGAGATTCCTTTGACTAAAAGCATCTTGACTGGAATTAGGCAGATTCCTTTGACCTATTGCATCTTAGTTTCTTGATCTGGTGTGTCGGTATACTCCTTCGTCGTATTCACGAATCCGATCTAAATACTGTTAACCAGGATTACGGGATGTATTATTTCTTGGAAGCTTTCTACCACCAGTGCTTCGAGACGTCATATTGAAAGAAACGTACAACAATTCATCTTCATCTACTATCATTGGTTGAGGAACCTAAGCGCTGTTAAGACGGTCGAAGCCAGACCGTTTAGCTAACTGACAACAATAATTGATAACTACCTCATGATGATGATTACAGTGGTGATCTTGTGGCTGTATTACAGATGGATGAAAGGAATTGTGATCTTCCACTTTTGTTCAAGAAGTTCACGAAGATCGATTAAAACAACAGAATAAAAAGAAGTCGGAGGAACATATTCTTTAACAATGTTAGAAATATCATTCTGATTCTTGAGATGTCCTGTTTCCTGAGTGTACAAGGAAGTGCTAAGTTAATTAGCATATGTAAGAGGCTTCTTGACTTTAGAAGTCTGTCTCTGGCACAAGTTAGACACCGGCACAGTCTGCTTATGTCTTGCTGAAGTTGATACTGGCTGGCGCCTGTTGAGATAGGTGCACAAGTCAGAAAGGTGTGGCACTTGTATATCTGTCTGAGATACTAGCAGTTTGCCTTGCTTAGATCTTGAGATGCGCAGGTTTGGAAGATCCTGAATTGCATTCTTGGAAGTAGGTAGAATCATATTTTATTCTGTGCAACCTGTTTCTGTGTGCTTGGCCTGGTGCAACTGGATCATAAAAAGTTTAGTTTGGACAGAACTCACTTTCTTAGCAGAGATTTAATTGTTTCTGTTAAGAAGAGTAAGGTTTCTGCCCAAAAGAGCTTTTGTACTAATTGGCGCAAGGGCACAGCCAGAGTTATTTTCCACCAAGTCAAGAACCGGGGAAGAATGAGGAAAGGCCAAAGGACGCTTTCCTTTGTTCTGTGACAAAGCAGGAATAGATGTATTCTTTGCCAAGTTCATATTTGGGGAAAGAGAGGGAGTAGCTAAAGAGAGTTTCCATTAGTTTTGTGGCTTTGCGGCCACAGGCACAGGTTGCGCAGGTTGAAGAAAGGCCAAAGGGCGCTTTCCTTTGTTCTGTTTAGCATTCTCGCTAGATAGGTTCTTCTTAGAATTCAGAACTGGAGAAGAGGAGGAAGTAGCCAAAAGGCATTTCCCTTTGTTCAGAGCCAAAGAGGCAGTAGATACAGGTTACGCAGAGGCAGTGGTTCGCAGAGAGACAATAGGCGCAGGTTGCACATAAGCAGAGGTTGTTACGGCATGACGGAACTGGGGATTCCTAGGACCCTTACTGCGGTGTCCATATTGGTCGATAGAAAGTTAAACATATTTAATGCATGTTCTAACCCTTCATAGGCGGAAACTAGGGTTCACGAATTATACCTACGGTGGGAAGAAGACAAGTAGTTCCTGGCAATCTCGAGCGGACGACCCAAGATCTTCTGCGCGTATTCCTTCCTCGAGTTGGATGTCGTGTGGACGACGATCTTCCAACCTTTTTTTCTCCTTGGTAACCCTCTCTTTCTCTCCTTACGTGAATCACAAATTTAGAGAAATTTTTAGATTTTTGATCAGTCATCTGGCAGCCAGAGAATAGAGGATATATATAGGCTACGGCAGGGACCATGAGGAGAAATTAGGGTTAGGCCTCCTAACGGATCTGGATATCTCGTGTTCAGCCCAAACACATAATCCAGGCCCACTAACAATAGCTCGGTCCACTAATGAGCTATTGTTGCACTACCTTCCTAATCTCAAATTATGTTTGTGGGCTCCTTTTATTATATGCTCGTTTGGCTCCCCATGTTAAGATATCGAATGTCCGTCGATCAAATTAAGTTTCTGATAACTATATTGATTCGACATCTTTTATTCTTAAGTAGTATCGCTCAACTTTATTTATCATGTCGGATATAATCTACCAGCAGGATTTACATGACAATCCTTATGAGCTCCTTAAGGGGATATCATCAACCTGATGTATCGGGACATAGATTTGATTTATAATCAACAACCCATCATACATACAATGTTATTACCCAATTCATAGAGGTTGTTAAGCCATAATGAATCTCTCTCTTTCATGAGTCAAAGTAATATACACTGCATATACATGTCTGTTATTATTTTCGAATTAAGAGCACAAACATCCATAATAACTGAGGTGTTTGTTCACTTATATAGTCAGTACAAAGAGAACAACCTCAAGTGGTCCTGTTCCATACACACAAAGTGTACTAGTATAAACCTATAGTCAAGATAGACTAATACCAGATTACTCTACAACCGTTCCAATAGATTGTCCAAGTCCATCTAGGTTGTGAACTATTTCTATACTCCAGAGTGAACTGATAATAAGATCTTTTGTGTGACACCACACCATATTATCTACAATATAGAATATCAGACATTTGTATTAATACATACAACAAATACAATATGCAAACATTTGTCCATATGATTCTCATTCAAAATTTAAGGAAATAAGGTTACTACAAAAGTGATGCTTTTAGTATATAACTCTAACACGGCAGAGGACTTGGGAGTCCATACAGTGTGCGCCTTACTCTTGACAGCAACTGAGGTAGGCCTAGTACCCCCAGTACTGATTATTGCTTTGTACGCGGTTTGGTCGACTTGAACGACCAAAGTCTTTTGCGTCTTGCCGATCGACGCGGTATAACATTGAGTCGTCACTTTCTCGTCGAAGGAGAAAGTCGTCCCCAGCAGAGTTGTTATTTTGTTTGAAGAAATAAAAGTTTTATCACAAACTTAGAAAAGAAAGTACAATTAATTTCTGGGAAAGTACAACTATATGAATCTGATCAGAAGACGATCACTTTATATCTTGGACGATGTGATATCGAAGACACAAGCCTCTGAAGAATGCAACAGCACTTTGTTAGGAGATTATGATCCTTAGTGACGCTTTGAGACTCATTTGAAACTCTATTTATAGAGTTCATAAAATAACTGTTAAGTAGTTATTATGAGTGGCATGCACTTTAGGTTGCGTGCCTCTTGTCCTATTGTACGAGTGGTTACTTCAACTGCTGGAGATATATGGCATCATTTGAGAGAGATGTGCATGGTCTATGGCAGTGTAGTGGACACATTCTTCGAGACTTGTGGCATGGGCGCCAAGTCATCCTACTTCTGGACATAAATTTGATCGGGTGGTGCCAACACTCTAGCTGGCGCAAGCGCGCAACTTGACATTTATCGTTTTTGACTGGGTCTTCTATGCTATGATGATTGATCCTCATGCTTCGTAAAAACTTGCGTAAGCTAGCTGTCAGCATTAATTGCATGCTGACAAAATCTCCTCGAGCACTACGTTGCACGGGATTCGAATGTATTTTCTTCGACTGACGAGCTGTCAGAGCTATCAGTAATGATGGCACCCGTTACAACTTCTCGAAGATGCTTGCCACGTAGAGCTCGTATACCCTGGCTTAGGCACAACCTAGTGATTTGGTGCCACTTGATGCTAGCACTTTGTTGAGAGGGGCGCCCATTGATTTTTAGGCTTCTACAGTCTTATCATATATAGAAATGATCATCTATTCTTACTCAGACCATCCTACTATATCTAGTACTCCTTGATCATAGATCATTCTGATATTATCATCCGATAATAATTTCTCAAGTGGAGGTCCTTTAGGCTACTATCCATGGAAATTTTATTCACCATGTCATGATTTTTATATCCTCCAAGTAAAAATTTTCTTAGAACCAATGCAAATATAAACTACTAAAAAAAATTATACCCAACCATGAACATTAGGCTTCATCAAATCATTTATCTTGAAGAGATCCTTGAGATTTATTTTAGGTTGGCACTCCCATACTGATTAGAATATGTTACTCAATCTCGATATATATTCCTCCAAGTTGCATTCTTACTCACCATAAACATTATGATAGAGAAATCTTATAGTATTCTTCTAACCAACCCAAATAGTTCATGTAAACTTTGATTCAGAACTCTATCTAACTTAGGCAAAGGGTAGTATGGTTTAGTTTAATGATCCCCGAGTTTTTTGCTCGGGTTGAGCCTTATTCTGTCCTCTATTTTATCTAATCATCTTGGAGGAGTATCTATAAAAATCCTACCCACCTTAGCTAATTATCTTGTCTTGTTAAGCATGGATTCCTATCTCCTTCAATTAATAATTCTTGCAGCAGTGTCATGATCAAATATCGTACATACTTATATCTAATCTTCAAGTCAAGTCTCATCGAATCATTATATCCTCAAATCATATCTTTTGAAGATCTTTCATAAAGGTGGTCTTTTGTTTTCAGGAGGCTATGTTTAAAACCAAGGTTCAATTGCATCTTTAGCCATCATAGAAAATTCTATCTTATCTTTCCAACAAATATTCATCAATATGTAAAACTTCTAATCCAACTCCAACTCTTAAGAAAGTTGTAGGAATGTCTACCTTTTGACTAAAATAAATTTGTCCACCAACTAAACTTCATACATAGAAGAAAGAATGTTACTCTGTAACACCCACTTTTCTAAAATGAGGATAATTTTGAACTTTTGTAAAAGTTTATTATTTAATAATAGGATTTTTGATTTATGGGAATTTTTAATTAATTTAATACTATTTAAAATTGGTGAATTATAATTTTGATGTGTTAGCTAGTGAACCATAGAACTGTTGAGCCTAGAGACTAACCATGACCATGGGGACCTAACCATGTGATTATAATGACTAATTATAACTTTTAGGCTAAGGGTATTTTGGTCATTTTGTGACTTTTAAATTATTTAGAATTTTGATTAATTGATAAATTTTAGATTATTTTAATAATATTTAAATTGATGTATTGTGATTTTAATTATTTTTCATCTTTTAATATTTTAGGAATTTTTATATTTTAATATTGATTTACGGGATTTGTTTAGTCGAGTTTGAGTTTTGTTTCGTTCTGACTTGTGTTAGTGACCCGGGTAGCTTAGACTCTAGAAGGAACCCCAAGATTAGTTAGTCATGGCCCATAAATCCCACTAATTAAGTTAGTAAGTTTAGACTAATCTTACTTGTTAGATTGGTTAAGTTAGAGGTTTAAATTTAACCCTTTTGATCCCAAACTTGAACCTAACTTAAAATTAACCAAGAGGACTAGTTGAGGCCTTATTGGGCTTTTCTCCAAGGCCCAAATAGGGTTTAATGGCAGCCACTATAGGTAGGTTAGCCTCCCTTCCTTTCATTTCATTCCATCTTGCCTCTTTTCCTTCACAAAGTGATCTTCCCCAAATTAGAGAGCTTTCCTCTTTGATTTGATCTCCAAATCCTTACATCCTTTCACCAAAACTTCTATCCAACCTTCTCATACTTCAAGGGAGGGTGCTAGCAAAGATTTGGAGCAAAGTACAAGGACGAGTGTCCTTTTTGGAAGATCTTCGTATCGGAGCCGTGTCCTTGGGAGTGTCATTGGGATTCCACTCCCAATAGGTAAAACCAACCCTCTAAATTGATTTCCTATACATATTAGTTAGTTTTGAATCCATAGGATCCACTCCCATGCGTGTATCCTATTTAGATTCAAATTTAAGGCCATTTGGAGCTCACTTGAGGATTTTAAATATGTGTCTTGTGTCCTACTTGATAGATCCCAAATTAGGACACCCCTTGTGTATGTATGTATGCTAATAGTTTAAATAGATATTTAAATTCAGTTTTAGAATGGTTAGGGAGTGGATTGATCTTAGTTAGGATGGTTAGAATAAGTTTCATTTGGATACCTATCTTGGTATCCAAGTATCTTGGCCTACATGTGTTTCTTTTGTCCAAAACAACTCAAATTCGTCATAATATTCATCTACGTTTTTATTAACCAAACCAACATAGAAATGTCATAACTTTTAGCTTAGAACTCCGATTAATCTTCCCCTTTTTTTAAAATAAACATATCGAAGTTAGCTTTCCAAATATATATATTAATAGATAAAATACATTCTAGAACTTTCTCTAGAACTGTTTGAGTGTCAGTTGTCTAAAAGTCGAATGTGTTTCGGTGTTTTTGCGATTTCGGGAGCTTTCGGTCACGAAAATGCGATCCGTTTAAAGTTTCGGAAAGCTAACACAAAGGGCTAAGACATACTTTAATCCTAGAATTTAGTGCAGGCCCAATTGGTACAGTATTGGTTTTATGTAGAAGAGTGACTATACGATATAGGCATTTTGTGTAACCTATGAGCCTATGTAGTATGGATATTAAATGAATATAGAGTATGTAATGTATGATATGTCAGATGAATGAAATGATATATATATGGTATGTTTCCTCTTTACATTAATGTATATATATGGTTGAATGTAACCATGTAGGGATGTAATCAATGTAATATATGTAAGCAATGCATAAATGCTTGAATGAAAGAATGATATACAATGTTTGCATGAAAGTATATAATGAATGTTAGATACGAATGCAAGGTATACATGTAATGATAGATATGAATGCATAATGTATACATAATGTAATGCAATATATAATGATAGCATGTATGGTAATGTAGAATATATAATACAAGCAAGTATATGTCCACTGTTTTCTCTTTTTTTTACATTTTTTCTTCCCTTCCGTTTCCATTTCAGTTTTTTCCCTCTTCCATTTTTACATGTTGTATACAATGTACATAATGTATAGATACATGTAAGTATGTAATATGCACGAATGACATGTATGTAATAAAAATAAGTGTATGTATACAACTTAATGATATGTGAATGGATATAATGCATGAACTGAAGTTTGCATGTATATGGGATATGAATGAATGATATATATATATATATATATATATATATATATATATATATATATATATATATCTGTGTGTGTGTGTGTGTGTGTTAAGGTAATGTAATGTATGTATTTACATATATTTTGAGTTAAATATATGAGTTTGTATGCATATATTATATGTATGCATGTATGCAGGAATGAAGGTAATATAATATAGAGTATGCATATATGAATATAATGTATGCAAGTACATAATGTATTCAAATATGTATGTATGCATATATGTATATATGTATAGGTGTATGAATGAATGCAAGTATGCATATATGATATGTATGTAGGCAAGTATGCAATGTATGTATGTATATATGATATGTATGTATGCATCTATGTATGTATGTATAGGTGCATGAATGAATGCAAGTATCCATATATGATATGTATGTAGGCATGTATGCAATGTATGTATATATACATGATATGTATGTATGCATGTATACATGTATGCAATGCAAGTATGTATGTATGTGTACATTTCTATAAACTGAGTTAACCTATAACCTTTTACACACATGCATTCATACACCCTTTGACACCATGTATCCCATGTCACATACACCTACCTATCACTAAATCTTAGAACATTAACACATATCCTTTCACACACATTCCAAACACACACACACACACACACACAATCACTTACTCTTTTACCTCTCCTTTTATATATAAAAAATATATATATATATATATATATATATATATATATATATATATATATATATGTGTGTGTGTGTGTGTGTGTGTGTGTGTGTGTGTGTGTGTGTGTGTATGTGTGTATGTGTGTGTGTTTGTGTGCCTATATATATAGCTTTCCTATATATATCTATGTATATGAATATATGAATGTGAATAATATATGTACATTACATGACTAAGTTTGTGTGCCTTGTTAGCGTATGGTTTAGTTTTATGCTTGGTTTACCAAGTGACTTAGGCTACGAGTTAGCAACTATCTTGGATACTTGATTTGTATAGACTTAGTTTTTTAGACCTAGAATTGACAAACCTTGACTAGTTGACCATTGTTGACCCAATCCTAGCTAGTTTGACCACAGTTGACTAGAGTTGACCTAGTTTGACTTTGTAGTTGACCAGACTTGACTTTGACCTAGATTGACTTAGACTCATGTAGATTGCATTATAATTTTAATTACCATATAAATTAAACTCTTTATAACCTATGTTGCTCTAACTAGGACTCTGTGACTCCAGTTGGCCATCTTTTCATATCAATTGTTTAGGGTATCAGGCGAGTACATTCTCTGACCGTTTCATACTTGATAGGATTTATATTTATGCTCTAGATTACTTTACTTGATGTTGTCACGTTGTTAACACAGATTTGTACTATATGCATCCCTTCGTTAGATGTTATCCCCCTCGGGAGCATCGGGTTACGGCATGTCATGTGCGTTTTACTTTCATCATGTACTCCGGTGCTTTCACAATTCATGTGTATTCTTGTGATTCATGTACTCTCTTGTTCATAGAGCCCCTCATGTATACTTCATGTGCACCTATTTATGGGCCCCTATGTAAAATCATGTACAATAACATAACTTATCTGGATCTTTGTGTATTAATTGGGGTACGGGGGAGTATAAATGGTCATGTGAATAATTCTAAAGTAGTATAATCATATACAAACTCTTTAGTGTAATCATGTACAAATTCAAGCCGTTCACATATCTATCTTATACTCTACATCACTAGCCACTGATAGTTCTTTACTTATAGTAGATATTTCCTTATAGTCATCTTTTTTATTTCATGTATATTCTTCAGCGTTTCATGTATCTTACTCTATAGCATGCTTATATTTTCTATCATGATAAGAACTGCGTGAGATGTATTGTGCTTGTTCCTGTCCTGACTAGACCTGTTAAAAATATTACAGGTAACCTAGAGATTCACAACTAGCCTAGAGGACCAGTAGAGCTTGGCGTAGATTACTAGTTTATGCTTTAGTTTCTGTTTTAGAACTTGTTTTGTAATAAGTGGTGTCTTGAGATTGTTGAGATGTTGTTATTTTGGAAGTTTATTTAAGTTGTTGTTTTGAGTTTTATATAGTTGTTAGACTCATGTGTTATCTTATCGTGCTTAGATTGTGATTGAGTATTATTGTATCTTATACTTGTTCTCCATTCGGGGTTGAGGTTGTGACAGGTACATTATATAACTGCGTGAGTTGGTGATTAGATAGTGACCTAGAACAGCATTCTACCACCGACACTGCAGCGTAGGCTGGACGTACCCACTTTTCGTACCCCTACACTGAGTGTGGGTCATGACACATTTTTAGTAGTGGCCCATGCAGGTCAAGATTCGCATTAGTACGAAGTCGTGGTAGTACGATGATTAGTTGTACTGCTGCACGCCTGTAGTAAGAGATAAGGAATAGACCTTAGTTGAGAGAGTACTCAATCACATTTAGGACTACTTGAGAAGATTCCTTAGATGACCCTTGAGAATCTCATTATAAGCTATCTCGAAGTTCGATTCCGACAGTTTTCGTCTACTTCCTTATTCATCTTGAATTTGATTTTTGGTATTCATTATTGACTTGATTTTCTACCAAAATAACATTATGGGCTAGGTTGCCTCAGTCATGGAATCTAGAGTCTTTTACAGCCATATTAGCTGGTTTGGTGATGAGATAGAGTCTGATTTTGGATGTATTTCTCGGGTGTGGGAATTTAAAGTTTTCGCAGCCAAGCTAGCGACAATGTAAAAATTTTAAATACTATAATTCTAGAGGTATATACCTTAGTTGCGGACTCTATTGATTATCGCTGTTGTACTTACTAGCATAACAAAGATTCTACTAACATGGTTCTGAATAGACATGTATGATTATCAGATTGCAGAATAGATACCATATAGATGGTGCCCTAGTATGGAATATGATATCAGCATGGATGTTGCTTAAGTTATAGATTAGATAGAGGGAGCTAGGCCACTTGTAGCGTAGAACCATGCCCCGCACCATCAGAGGGATATACCCCAGAAGGACAGTACCATGTATTGACGGTCGTGGAGACCGACGCTACAGGTGACGAGTTAGCAGGTCTGTCCTTCATGTCCTTCTTTTCTATCTTGTTGTGTGATTCCATTAGTACCTGTCAGGATGTATTATGCTGTGATAGATAATATAGTGACCCTGTTCGAGACTATGAAATCATGACCATTAGGACCATATTTTTGAGCTTTTAGATAGAATTTTCTAGACCTTGATTGCTGGAAGTTTGACCTAGAAGGAGTATCATGATTGGACAGACCATATGATTATCAGATTGTATCTTGGGAGGATTTTTGAACATATCATCTCTACCTTTCGTTTCAGTCTTTTTCAAAAAAAAATTGTTTTGTTTCATCATCACTTAACTTAGGAGTAGGGATAACTTCAAATAACTAGTCTAATTCTTTGTAGAACTTCATTAGTTATAACTCTTTCATAGTATAATGGTTTTATCGCTTGTATTAGGACTTATTCTTAGGTATGGTAGTCTAGTTGACATTAGACTAGTAACCTTTTATAGTTAAATCTCTGTTGATTTTGACTATCAGATTCATATAGGATGTTAGTCTGCTTTGGAGGTAATGACCCCTCCGGCTCACCTGAAGGATATTAGGATATATTGATGGTTAGAATAGTGATATTTTGTAGGTATACTTTAGAAACAACAAGGATATTCGAGCTCGGTTTGTTTTGTGGACTTGAATAATTTTAGGTTATTGATTCTCGAGATATTTCACTTAAGATTGTGATGCTAAATTTAGGAATTTAGAAATGGAGAAGAGAATGTAACTATGAAGCGATGATGATACCAAAATTGAATAAGATGTTGGTAAGAGGACAGAGTGAACACAAGGATTTTGGGTTATGGGGAAATTTAAAAGATTTTGTGGAGGTTTTAAAATTTAAGAAGAATAATATTTGAAGGTGTATGTGAAGGAAATACGAAGGTCGATTTTATAATAAAAGAATAAGTTCCTACATGACATAGTAGTATTAGCTTCGAATAAATTTGAGGACAGTGATTTGAACAAGTTCGAGGATTTTATAGACTTTGATCTAGAGATTTTGGATCCAAGTTAGGACAAGGTGTAAAATTTTAAATTTTTGGGATGATTAAGGGGATAAGGGAGAGTAAGATCAGAAAGAAGGAATAAGAGTTTTAACAAGAGCATGATTCATGAGAAATGCCTTGGGAATTTAGGCCCTTCTAGGAGGGAGTTTTAATCACCATACCTAATAAGGTGAGTTTTCGACCTAGACTTTAGCATATTTTTGTGATATTTTGTTACACCCCTTGCTTGTATGTTTTGATACCTTGTGATTTTCTTGTGTTGTAGTATGGCTAGTATAGCTAGATGAGACCTCAGACTGATATTGTTTGCCATGACTATGTATGTTATTCTTTTAAATTGTATGATTTAGATGAGCTTCTAAGACCATGATTGTTGGGGACGAGACTCTAGAAGAAGTACGACCATCTTAATTTTGAGGACAAAATTTTCTAAGGAGGGTAGACTTGTAACACCAACTTTTCTAAAATGAGAGAAATTTTGAACTTTTGTATAATAGGATTTATGATTTATGGGGATTTTTAATTAATTTAATACTATTTAAACTTGGTGAATTATAATTTTGATGTGTTAGCTAGTGAACCCTAGAACTGTTGAACCTAGAGACTAACCATGACCATGGGGACCTAACCATGTGATTAGAATGACTATTTACAACTTTTTAGGCTAAGGATATTTTGGTCATTTTGTGACTTTTGAATTATTTAAAATTTTGATTAATTGATAAATTTTAGATTATTTTAATAATATTTAAATTAATTTATTGTGATTTTGATCATTTTTTATATTTTAATATTTTGGGAATTTTTATATTTTAATATTAATTTTACGGGATTAGTTTAGTCGGGTTTGAGTTTCGTTTCGTTCCGACTTGTGTTAGTGACCTGGGTAGCTTAGACTCTAGAAGGAACCCCAAGATTAGTTAGTCATTGCCCACAAATCCCACTAATTAAGTTAGTAAGTTTAGACTAATCTCACTTGTTAGATTAGTTAAGTTAGAGGTTTAAATTTAACCCTTTTGATACCAAACTTGAACCTAACTTAAAATTAATCAAGAGGACTAGTTGAGGCCTTATTGGGCTTTCCCCCAAGGCCCAAATAGGGTTTAATGGCAGCCACTATAGGTAGGTTAGTCTCCCTTCCTTTCATTTCATTCCATCTTGTCTCTTTTCC